>VWZW01002090.1:302507-583055 GCA_013397115.1 Edolisoma coerulescens | reverse complement strand
CCCCCCCAAGTCTTAACCAGAAGAATTTCTTCCAATATCTAATCTAAACCTATCCTCTTTCACTTTGAAGCCTTTCCCCTTTATCCTATTACTACATGTCTTTGTCAGAAGTCGCTGTCCAGCTCTCTCGTAGCCACTTAAGGTACTCTAAGGTCCTCATGAAGTCTTCTCCAAGCTAAAGAACTCCAACTCTCTCAGCCTGCCTTCAGAGGAGAGCTGCTCCAGCCCTCTGACCACCTTTCTGGACTCCTCTGGACATGCTCTAACACATACATGTCCTTCTCATATTCGGGGCCCCAGAGCTGGATGCAGCACTAGAGGTGGGGTCTCACAAAAGCATGCTGCCCACACTGCTCTGGATGCAGCCTAGGATGTGGTTGTGTGAAATACAAGGACTGCATGAAATACAAGGATATAAATAGGGTGAAAAAAATATTTTTTTCTCCAATACATTTACTCCCACTGTCAGACTGAGTCGCTGAGTAAAAAAATGCTGCCATTTCTAGCATTGCTGAAAGTTTTAAAGCTTAAAACAATTCTGGAAGAAATGTAATGAAAAAGATCATCAGAGAGTTAAGATAGTAAGCTTTAAGATTGGACCAGCTTCAAGAAATACAGAAATACAGACAACTCTATGTCTTATTGTTGAGTAGTCCTAAATTCATTAAGACAGGCACTTCAATGCACATGTAAACTTCTTACTTAAAACATCAGTACATGCTGTAAAAGATTCCTTCTTTTATTCTCTGTATTCTCTGGATGATACTGCTCAGACAAAAAACAATCTTTTTCCATCTTTACACTCTCTCATAAGGAAAATCAGAGCTTGAAAGGGCTTTAGAAGAAAACCAAACCTAATATCTGTTACAAGGTCTGAGTCATAGCAGCAATTAGTTGAATGGAGCTGCCTTTCAGCCTACCCTACAGCTACCAATTTAAACAATAGACTATTTAAAATGTTGCTTACCTTATAAATGTAGTGTAATTACTCATTCTAAGGAAGATTCAATCTGGCATAAATACTAGGTACACAAACAAAATCATGTATGAATTGTGCTACTAATAATATTCATCATTCCTAATCCTGTTACGTGCTATTGATGGTTATCACCATCGATTTACTTATCTAGCTAAAACATCTTCTATGAATTATGATGTAAACCTTTAAAAGTAAGCTTCAAAATGTAACACAAACTAAAAGGGGGAGGAAATCACTGAGATATTTTTATTTTTAGGACGGAAGAAACTGTGGTCTTGAAAAGGTCAAAAATAGTATTATGAGAAGTGACTGCAAAAATGCTGTCATGTGGTATCACTCCATTATTTATTCAGTGACTCCAGAGCAGACGTGCTTCATTTGCAAAGGAGAAAATCACTTTCTGTCCCTAGCTCGGGCCTCTGAGACTCAACCTCATCAATAAATGTTCTGCTGGCTGCCTCAGGTCTTCAGTGCAACACCAGAGCAAATCCTACACACTTCCACTCATGCCCCAGCGATATCCAGGTCCCACCCTTATTTTCAGTGGGAATTTAACAGAGGAAACAATTCTGTTGACGATGTGCAAAATGGGGCAGAGATGTCTCCTCGCTCTCATTTAGCGGTGTTGGTTCAGCAGGTTAACGGGAGCAAGGAGCAGTGGGAAATGGATTTGCACCACTGAAGTGAGCAGCTGTGATTCAGAACGTATCAAAGCAACAGCTCGCTTGGGTTAGAAGTTATCATTCCCACTGAGTCAACTTTGTTTATAAATCCTCACTGCTCCTGTTTTCTGGATTAGGAATGCGGAATTACACACACTCTCCATAACAATTAGGCATGTTTGCATGAATAACCATCATGAATAAACCATGAAATCACTCACATTTGGAAGAGAAAGAACTTGAACAAATCCCCTCTGCTGAGAAGACACAGCTCTGAATACAGCATGTAACTATGTTCATTTGTCCTGTTTGTATTACAGTCACATGTGAAATTAATTATGTGAAGCACTATATGTCTATAGCTGATGATATAATAATTACAATGCAAATAAAAAAAAATAGAAAGCATGTTACAGTAATACTCATGGCTTAAATCAGTAATTTTTTCTATCTAATAGAGCAGGCAAAATAGTATGAAACAGAATTAATGAAAAGTACTGCAAATTGCATATTATAAAGACTTGTGCCAATTTTACAGCAGGTATAGACTAGGATCTGAAACCCAAGAGCAGCAAGGCAATAGAGCAGATTGCATTTATATTTCTGTCTTCTTGGTCCTAGGCTACTCAAAGTGTTGTAATGAGCCTGGTGTAATTAAAAGCCATGGACTTGATGGGATACAGTGGCCACCCAGCTCTCTTCTACAAAGGCTTTTTGCAAGAGAAACTTCTTAAAGCTGGGGAAAAAAATAGCCTTGAGGGCTCTGTAGCATCTGTGGCATTTTTATGTGGTAGAAGTAGAGAGAGGGTAAAGATTTCCCCCAAGTAATCACTGAAAGATGTTCTAATCCTACAGTAAATTATTGTTAATGTTTTTAGAGCATTTCTTTCCTTACCTACAGGAACAGTGCATCTTGAATTCTCTGTGAAGAGCTTATTTTAATTTCATGAACACTTCTTCATAAAATTATAATGACCGGGATTCAGACTTGAGGAACAATTGGCCTTCTTCGCATTGAGTAAAAACTAAGCTGTTATTGTTAGGGGTACCCAACCTTATTTCTACTGGTGATAATCTACCAAATGGGTTAGCAGAGCTCTTTAACTCTTTCCACAGACAATTACTATCAACATTTTCTAGAGCTAATCTGTACAGTTTATTCATGGTAACAGTTTGAGGCCTTGCACTCCTCCCAGGTTGTTTCTTCTTCTTCTTCCAGACAACTAATGAGCATTTTCTGCTGCTGTCATTTCTTGCAGCAAGTACATTAATCCATGTTCATAGCCCATCTCAACCATCTGGGTGGATGATTCTGCCTCCAAATAAAAGTCTCCAACTGAAAAGGCTCACAGCTGCTGTCAGTATTCACCACTTGGGTCTCATTTTGACACAACGTATTTTTTCTGTTTAGCTACCATTTGAACGGTGTTTTTGCTGATAAAAGGTGATAGAAAGTGTCCGGGGAATAGATCACTACAGGAAGAAAAGTAATAATTGCTGCTGGGCTATGTAAGGACACAGACCTTGCTGGCAGAACAAGGTCCAGGAAAGGTAACATAAGACCTACAAAAACATGTAATTCCCCTGTGAAGGATTTCTGTTTTCTCTTATTCTCAAAACTGCCTGACTGATCCTAACATTCTTTTCTGTTGATAGAAATGTTACATAAATTACAGCTACCACCCTCTCTGTTAGTTTAACACCAGAGGCAATTTATTTGAAGACTACAAGGATCATAATAGTCTTACTTCTCCTTCTTTGGAGAGACATTTTCTGAATGCAGAAGATTAAGTCAAAGTAACCCTAGTGATCTAATGAGAAAGCAGCAATTGAGTTGAAATGTCAGCAGAGGTGTTACGGCTCCCAGTTCAACATTTTGGCCTCTTCTGAAGTATGTGTGGATTTGTGTGCACAACTGACACCACACTCAAACAGTTTTAAAAGTTTCCACAGACACACAGCATTTTGCCAGACTTTTGGAAGATTTGGGAAAGTGAGAGAGGATAATTTTCACAAGTATTATTTTTTTACATGGAATGTCAAACCATTTACTCCCCAAATCTGTTGCTATTTTTGGGGAGCATTTTTTTGCACTTTCATGGTTTAAATCCTTTCAGTTTACTATTTATACCATAAATGTTTCCTAGCCACATAAAAATACATGTTTTGAGGACCATTTTTTTACCTTACGTCATTACATGGAACTGTATGATGAAAGAAAGTAGGTTTGTCTGGTTTGGGGGATTTTTTTCTCCATCTTCCTAAATTTTTGATGTTGACTTTTAATGTCTTCCACAAAAATTTATATTTCTTACTGTACTCTAAAATGCTGTTTGACCACTGTGATCAGTGGTTAAACCAGTACTGGACAAAGTAGCCAAATCTCTGTCCCCCAGCCTTCCCCAGGAGAATGCAGGAAAAGACTTTACTCAAGTAACTGAAACTGAGCGACTAATTCCGAACTTCTTTTTCTATTGTCCCCACAGAGAGTGTGAGAGAAGCATGGTTCCTTGAAACCTCAGCAAGAAAAGGTTCCAAAATGGAGAGAAGGAGACTAATGCAGGTCTCCCTGTCTTCCTTAATATTTAAGTTTCCAAAATAATTCACAATAGAAGACGAGGCGTGAAAATGTGTACTAAAGTCATGTGCTATGTACTGCCTTCAGACCATATTTGCTGCTATCTCACAACTGAACACCACTTGAAAAAATCTAAGGGAACAAGTATTGCACAATAGCCTGAGCCAAATCCGACTGTCAGCAACAAGGAAACATAAAATGATTTCTCAGCACCACTCAGATTGTAACTGTTTCAATAATCATTACAAGAAGAACTGTTTTTTCCTAAGGCAAATTCTGCTTTTCCAGGTAGAAACATGTCTTTCTTTGGATGTCTTTATTTTAATGCACTTGCAGTTAGTTCTTCAGAGGCATACAATGAATATCCGATGCACCTTCGGCCTGCCTGTACTCTGAAGTAATTTACACCACCACTTCCATGTAATTCATTTTTTTTTGTACTCCTACTGATGGCATTTTTTCCTTGGAATCATGAAATCATTAAGGTTGGAAGAGACCTCAAGGATTATCAAGCCCAAGCACTAAACCAGCACTGTCAGGTCCACCAATAAATCATGTCTCTAAGCACCATATCCACATGTTTATGGAACACTTCCAGGGACAGTGACTCCACCATTTCCCTAGGCAGCCTATTGCAATGCCTAACTATGCTTTCAATGAAGAAATTTTTCTTAATATCCAGTTTAATGGTTGGGAATGTATTTTCAATGTGTTGTGGTTATGGTAGGTAAGTAAATCTCAGAAGCTGTCTGCCAGATATTTAAACAGGAGAAACAGAAAGATAAACTTCAGCCAAATGTATCAGGGATTATAAATTCCCTCAAAGAAATTAAGATGAGAGGGACTCTGTTCCTTGAGTCAAAACCTTCATTTCATAAGGCCTTTCTTAAAGGATAAAATTTCCGCACTGTGTTTATAAGTTTGGGGTTTTTTTTCCTTTCTAATTACTAAATACATGAAATACAAAACTGCCATGAATCATCTTACTCATTGACTTACATTTGCCTAAGAAGAGTAAGAAGGAGCATGAAATTAGAACAATAGAATAACTTATCTAATTTCTACTTTTGAACCCATATATGAATAACTTACCTAATTTCTACTTTTGAACCCATATATTTGTCACTTTTCCATTTTTTTTCTCCTTTTAAAGTCCTTCCAAACGCTCAGAATCAATTGTCTTTTGACACTGGGTTCCAGTGATACTTTCACTAATATGTCCTTTCATCAGGCTTAGGAGAATGCCTTTCAGCCTCCCTAAATGCCCCTTTGGTGGAATGTGTAGGAAAATTCTGAGACAGGCAGAGAATTTATCTTCTTCACAATGTTTAACACTGCAGCCTCTTAAATCATGCATTTCCTAAAGGAAACAGCCTCAATCTTCAAAATCTCTCATCCTGAAAGCCTTTTTGCCTCTACTCACTAGTGGCCTTCACATAAACAAAAAGCTGATGAATTTTGAGAGAGGTGCAATAGGCTTGTTTTTGCTCTAGGCTGATAACATTTTAGACCTAACAAGTAATTACAGAAGGGGGAAAATATTTCTTTTTATTTGTTTTTAATCTAAACAGGAATTGGTATAATCAAGTAAAGAAAGGAGGAGAACAAAGTAATTTTTTTTTTTTCCTCCTTGGAAGAAGGAATTAAACAGGGCAAAATAAAGTCTTCCCTGATGAACAAGAAGAGTTGAAGAGTAAAGTAGATTAGTTATTTGAGGGGAGAAGTTGCTGAACATAGGGAAGATTCTATGAAAAACACAGGACAGTGGTTTCCAGATGATGAGGTATTTGAGTAAAAGAGGCTTAGACTGGGACTGAGTTGCAAAAGGCAAAGGGAAATAGAAGACAGTGACACAACTCTCTGGAATGACGAGGAAGGAGAACGGTGGTCCGTAAGCCAGACTGGAAGGGAAGGATGGAGACAGATACAGTGAGGACACTACTATAGTGGTGGGAAATCACACTGCAATTTGTGTAAGACCAGAATCAGGCCCTATTATTTTTCTTGGCCTTTCTGCTATCCTTTGCTTCTAAACAAAATGTGCTTATGTATCATTGACATAGCATTGTTCTGATATTGCATTGCCTTTAACTCACTATGCAAAGGCAAATTCTCACAGGGCACAGCATTGAACTTCTGAGAGGCACAGAAAGGAAAAGAAAGGGAAAAAAAATGGAAGAAGATCTGGAAGATTTGAAACAGTAAGGCTAGCCATTTTTTTGAGCTGTGTCTCAAGGTATCCACTAAAAGATGTGCACTGCAAGAGAAACAGACAGTATTTCAATGAGAAAATATCACTGCAGGGATCAGAGACACAAGAACTATGTTGAAAAGTAGTGATACACAGATAAGTTTGATGCAAAGCCAGAAACTAGCATCAAATGCCAGCAGTGGAGAGACTGTAAGTGTGTGAAGAGACAGAACCATGGCAGATGCAATTTAGGCATAATAAAACTGAAATGAGTGAGACTAGAATAAACTAGGAAAGCCCAGAAGTGATTCATTGCTGTTGACAGTTAGCAAGGAGAGAGAAGAGATACTTTGCTGGGAATTTGGGGGTAATGGGAGGGGTCGAGGGGGTATTCTGCCCAGTCAATTGCAAGACCAATGACAAGGGACTTTGTCCACTGAGGATTAAACAGTCTGTGTAGTCATAAAGTTGGAAAAAATATTACTTTCTCTTTTTTTCTCCTCCCACACATTCTCTATTGGTTGCACGTTGCCTTAATCTGTGTAATACTTGGGGCGTTCTTTTTGAAGCCCTTCATGTGCACTGTTTTTGGGAGCAAGCTTCTCCCATTGACACATCTCATCTACCCAGTTGCTGTGGCAGTACCTCTAGCCCTTGTTTTCCACCATTTGAGCTGCTTTTCCTTTCACTCACCCTTAGTCCCCCTCCTTAGTCCCTAAATTCTGGTTAGTATCTAAATCCTGTCCTAGGAATTAAACTGTGCTTAGCAGGTAATAACAGTAAAAACTCATCTTTTTGACAGCCATTGTTTCCTCATAAGATGTATGTGCCAAGTTTATCAGCTGTGATTGACAAGTGCTCTTGCCAGTTCTGTTGGCAAAACAGCAAGAAAAACCAACGGAGGAAGATGAGAAGATCCTGAAGAAACTATGAAATTACATGGGAAAAGGTTTTCAGGAACACCTTATGCACTGGAGAAGACACCCACAAGTGAATGCTCACCTAGGGATAGCCCCATGACTTCTCTTCCTGACTGATCATTGGGGAAAGTTTTTCTTTTCTCTTTCTCTTTTCTCTCTCCTTTTTTTTTTAACTTTTCCATTAGAGCTGATGTATTCCAATAACTACGGATCAAAAAAAATCACCCAAAAATTCTTTTTGAATCTTTGTTTCATCATCCTGTGTGAAACTATATCCTGATGGGAGACAATCCATACATTCATGATTTATTAGCCTGTCAAGAAATCTTTAAAACATTTTTCTGTATTAAATATATAACTTCCCCTAAAAACAAGACAGCAAACATTCTCCCTTAGCTTAATACTGTTAAAAACAATTACATAGCAACAAGCGACAGGTTACAATTAAATCCAAGCTCATCTTTAGGTTGAGAAGTATTACATTTTTGGTGTAAAAAAGAATGAAATAAATATTCACTTAACCATCCAAACTTTTTGAAATTTGACCCCTTTAGAAAATCCCATCAACATTTAAATCTACCTGGGAAATTCTCAGGATCAAGTCACCTCTTTTGGTCAGACAGCTAAGAGTGATTAGATCTTCACAGATTCCCTGGTAACCAGCTTCTAACTTTTAAAAATTTGGTAATTATCTTAAACAGTCTCTGATACTTTAAGTGCTTGCTAGTTTACCATGTACTATAGAGACATCACAAACTTATTGTGGATATACTGTATAAATATTTGTTAATTATTTACTCAGCAAATATCCCCCTAAGATGCATTAGGGACTCTGTTACTCATATTGACATTTTTTGGTGAATCCCTGGCAGCAGTTCAGGTCTTTCAGAGCCACACCTACACTTCTAGGCTCACGCTCAGTCTTTCTTCTTCTTTCTACCCAAGTGTATCCCTGAGATGATCCCATACTTTTGGGTCCTTTTTAAGGTTTATGATTCAGTCACCTGTTCAGCTGGACAACTGGATGTGTCTAATCTCAGGTGATCTGAACTGGTTTCTCATAGTATCATAGAATAGCTTGGGATAGCTTGGGTTGGAAGACTCCCTTAAAGAGTGTCTGGTTCCAAGCCCCTTGCCATGGAAGGGACACCTTCCACTAGACGAGGTTGCAGAAAGCCCTGTCCAAACTTTCCTTGGAACACTTCCCAGAATGGAGCATCCATAGCTTCTTTGAGCAACCTGTGCCAGTGCCTCACCACCCTCTGAGTAAAGAACTTCTTCCTAACATCTGATCTAAATCTCTCCGGTTTTAATTTAAAACCATTCCTCCTTGTTCTCATTTATCTAGATTTACTATCTGATAGGGACCAAGCTCAGATGAAGACCCTGTGCCTCAAGATAAAAAACTCAGTGTGAGTTCTCTCTCTCCCTCTCTTTTTTTTATGTCCTTGCAGCACCTGCCTACTCTGTTAAAGCTGCACAGAGCTCAGAAAAGAACCAGACCTAAGTATGCAGCCCTTAATTTGTTCTCTCATCATTTTAAAGCAATTAAAATAAAATACAACAATTGAACACCAATTATGTAATGGGCCGATCTACCAGCTGGGCAAGAGAGAAACACGCTGCAAACAGCTCAGTACAATTGCTCACTGCTTATTTTTTGTATATTAATTAAGTAATTTAGAAGCAAGAACCAAGACAAAAACAAAGGAAAACAAATTGGATGATCTCACAGTCCCACAAGCTCTTGCTCTTGCCTCGTCTCCAGGGCATCTTGGCTGACCCTTCACAACAGCTTGTTCCTCCTCCCCACATTTTTATGTATTCCTTCTGTTACAAGCAAAAGGAAAGGAGAGAAAAAGATGCCTGACCAGCATTAAAAATTCCATCTTTCCTGCTTGGAAGGACAGGATTAATTTTACCAGATGGAAATGTCTGTAAGGGATAGACCTACATCTCAGCTAGTCACCTAAGCTTTTTCTGGCAAATGGAGAGAAACTGGCACTTTCAGGACACAATTAATCTCATCCCCATGTAGATATTTAAACTAGGTCATATGAATCATGCCTTAGAAGAGACAATTCCTCTCTACTGACACTAAAGGGAGCCTGAAATCACTAGATATAGATGTTGACATCAGTTATGTCTAAAGTTAAGTGAGCTGGATGCCACCTGAGCTCATTAGATAGATTTCTTGCTTTAGAGGTAAAATGCCTTATATTCATCTTTTGGTTACACATGTAACTAGAAACAAGCATGTGGCCCTTGTGTCACTGTTTTTAATAGCCCAAGCACTACAAGACATTTATGAATGTATCATATTATTCACTACAAAAGCAGGTTTTCATAAAAAATTAATAAAATCTCCAAAGCACATAGCACAGAGTATATGAAAGTATCTGATCAGGACTCCCAACACCTTCTCAGCAAGCATTCAGGTTCTTGATTTCACAGATCATCTAGTAAAAATGAAATAATCTTTCAAAGTCTTAACATTTCCCTCTTCTAGAAGAATTATGCAGTATGATTTAATTTCTAATAAAATCACATTTCATATAATGTCCAGTCAGTCAGTTGCTAGCTGATATCATAATAACCTAAGGATATAAGGGAGACCAAAGGGCATTTAGTACCCAAAAGGATATCTGCTGCTTTTCAGTCACTGGAGATGGCGCAATACAAGAAACCATCTCTTCCATACCAGCTTTTTTGCACTCACAATTTATTCACTTGTCCATTTTAACCAGGAGATCCGTATTTTGTGAGAAGTTCCACCCTTCAAGACTTCCTGACTTTTTCTTAGGGCTTAACTAGAGATAAATTTCTAAATAGGAATTTAAACAAGGACTAGGTTTAAAGAGATTCAGGGATTTCTGCTGCGCTAGTCACGGCTAATTAGCCAAGCACTTAGCATGGAGCTGCTGGTAAAAGAGATACAAATTTCTGAAGGAAAGAAATACACATAATGCTAAATCAATGGAAAACAGATACTACCAAGGTAAATATCATCATTTCTTTTTTCAGATGGGATTATAAATTTGGCTGGCACTGGTAAAAATATTGGTATAATATGCTTAGACTTCTATAAATCATTTAACCCAGGACTTCATGGCATTTTATTAATAAAAAAATAAAAATGGCACACATTAAATGGATTAGAAAATGTCTAATTGACAGGATTTAGCATGTAACTACAAATGGGTTGATCACCTGTGTTTGGTGGGATCCTCAGGGACTGATCCTGGCCCTATGCTTTTCAAATGCTGACCAGCGTGGGAGAAAATTCAGTCACTTACTACTGTCCAGTTCTAGCAGTGACAGAAATGAGATATTGTGGCAAATGGTACAGAAGACAGGTCACTGATACAGGTCAATGCAATTTTTAACACAGACAGCAATAAAGTCCCAATTCTGGGAATAAAGCAACTCTTCCTTACAGGCACTTTCCAGAGAGGTGTGGTGTGAAGCAGATGGCAATCCTGCTGGCTACGGGCAGGACACGAACTCCCAGTGCAGCCAAGTGGCTAAAGGGGCCACTATAACCCTGGACATGCACACGGCAACTTTTGTGAGAGACAGGACATTTATTACTTCTGCACAGGGCTGCAACTGCTCTGAGGCTCCATGCAGCTGTGGCAGGCACGGCTCAGCAGCCCTGCTGTGAAACCAGGGAGAGCTCACAGACTGGTCAGGAGACACATGAGAGCTCTGACAATCATGCCTTGCAGTAAGAGATGCCAGGAGCTCAGCGTATTTACTTAATCAAAGGGATGATTAGATGATGTCTTTATTGTAGCCCAGAGCTACTGACAGGGGCACAACCCTTTGCAGTGGGCTCCTCAGTCCAGCAGATTAAGAGGCAGAAAACTGAAAGGCACTCAAAGCTGGAAGCTGAGACTAGATTAATTCAGACTAGAAATATGGCACATGCCTTCATAAGACTAATTAACCCCTGGAATAATACATCTGTAAAGGTGTGAGAGGTTCTGATCATCAGAAATTATTCAACAGAAACAGAATGTTTTTCTAATAGGTAGTGCAGGTGTCAAGAGATGGATCCTTCCTCCAACAGCTCATGTTAGTTATACAGTAGCTCTGACAAACCAGATTAACTGTGATCGTTCTACCCAACTTGAAAACTTGGCCACTTGATTTTGTTTGCAAAGGAAAACTGAAGTTTTGAAAACAAATCTAAGCAGGCTGAAAATCCTGTCCAAAATATCTGCAAATATGTGTGAAGTATCTACAATATTTCTCTTCATTTGTTCTGTAACTCAGATGAAGATGCTTTTCTGAATTTTACTTCTCCAGTTAATCTTTTTTTTCAAAATTTTTTATGAACCTTGTGCTATCAAAGGCAGGAAAGCCTTTCTAACTACTTCTCTGCAGAGATTCCTGCTTAAAATTTGAGAGGTTAGCTTCTTTGGTGAGCATGAGACTAAAAAAAATTTTTTGCTTTATGGGATTCAGATTTTGTTTTACTTGTCTTTCCAGAAAAAATCTCGAAGCTACTTAGTTATCAGGAGAATTTATACTATTTCAAACACTTAGATCTGTCCCGAGTAGCAAAGGGAAAAATCAGCCACTTCTTCCTCCTCATCTGAGAAAACACTGATGGCTATGCCCTTAATAATAGGATTTTTTCATTCTGTAACTTCTGTATTAGCCATTAATTTGTAGCTATCATATTATTTTGACATGTGAACACAGGTGGAATGCAGACTGCCTGCACTTAACGTGTTCCAGAGTTCATTTCTTCGGTGCAAGTCCACAAGAGAAATAACTATCAGTTCTCCTCTTGGAATCTTCTTTTGCAGCTTTACTTGCAAAAGACACTCTCCTTGTCTCCAACTGTCTGTAAAGATATCATGGAAGGAAAGGAATGGGGGCTTCCCCTTCTAAAAACGGACACAAGCATTTCATGCATTCATCCCATACCAAACACATGGGACCAAAACATCTCAGCATGTCCAAAATGTATATATACGGCCAGTAGCAGTGGCATTAAGAGAGGACATGCCTGTGAAGGCTACCCTGGAAAACACAACCTGCCACTCAACCACACTCTATCCAACCTAGCACCAACAAATGGGACAGGAAAAACAGATAAAGTTGAACATCAGTGTAGACAGAAGATAATCAGGAGAGATCTCTGGGCAGCCTTTAATTGTGGCAAGCTATTGTCAACTCCATCCATCACCGATTAATGCTCTCCTGCACTTCTCCCCATCCACGTAATAGGAACCACAAAGTTTCCCAAAAAAAAAAAACCTTACTCCTGCCTGGGACCACTGCATTTTGTAGACAGCATTGCAATGAGGATGGTTGATCTAATTTCTATGCAATCTCATAAAAATCACACGAACTCTGGCATCTTAGGCACACAGGGCAAGCCTATCAGCAGTGATTTAATGGTAGAGGATTTAATTCTTCATCATTTTTATGTAACATAAAATTGTCACATATAGACATGATATTATATTCTAGTTCCTTGCACATATTTAAAACCCAATAAATTTAAATACTTCTACAGTCCTAAGTCTTTCCTAATTCTCCTCTAACAAAAAGGCCAATTATGTATCTCTGATAGGAATAGCTCATTAGATAATCTCTAATGAGTCCACATTAAAATGGGAGACACAAAATAGAACTGAAATATTTTTCTCAGTATTACTATCTATCCAGAAATTTCTGAATGAAGAAATCAGTGCCTAGCTTCTGCACCTTCCAGCCACTATTTTTGTGACTAACTCTTCTAACTTTAGATGAGTGCCCCTTATCCCCATAGCAAAATATTCATATTTGCTTAGAGTTCATAAAGAATTCTTACTAGTTAATTCCTTACACTGTGCTTGTCATTTTAGCATCTCTGTACCTAGTCACACATTTGTAATGGCCTTTAAGGGAATATTATTTTAGTCTATGGGTTAAATATAGTCCCAGACTTATCGTATCTAGAAACCCAGAGCTGCTGCTGTGTTATTAATCTACTCTAATTACCTCTTTCATTCAGAACTTGTTATGGTCATGTACTGTAAATCAGCACTTGAAGCTGGGAGGAGTGGTAAACTATATCCTTAGGTATTATAAATGCTTACTAATCTTCCCAAGTTTGATTTTAAAAGTGGAAAAACCAATCTTCAACACTCAAACAATGTACTTCTTACTCAAAACAGAACTATTGTTTGAACAGTATGAGACTGGATTCAGATTTCCTGATGAATTCCTATTAATGTCACTGGTGTAACTGCTAAAACTGGCCATAAATGAGAACTTTACCTTTCTGTGAATCATAAACACAGGTAGTACTGCAAGCTACCAAAAGAAAGCAATGCTGTGCTGTCAATTCATAATTTTGACACAGTCTTCTCTGTAGAAGTTGGTGCAAGAAATCACTAACTCCTTTTTTCGCAATGAGTTATGACTTCCCCGGAATTCCATCTTTATCTAGCAAAAGGATGACAATACAAACAGCTCAGCTGGCTGTAGCTCTTGAGGCTGGATCCCATAGGTGTTACACAAGTCCCTTAGAAATTTCAAGGTCTTGCTTATTTTACAGCCTAGGCAAACATTTTATAAGCAGATGAAAAGATATATTACAGAAATGCAACTAGACATTCACAACCTATATAGTATTATCCTTTTCCTTATCCTCAAACCTCTCGGGGTGGAAATTCCACACCAGCTTTGTTTGCTTTCTAGTACTAACACACATTTTGCCTTGCTATCCTAAGGTAGCAAGGAACTGTACTTTGACCTGCCACTTGTAGTTATGTCTCTGAAGTTATGAGTAAAGTAAGTCAGACTGTCAGACATAATCAGAACTACAAAAAGGAGTAAACTCAAAGTTGCTCATGAGTCAATTCTTAATTACATTAAGAAAAGCGAGAAAACAATCTTTCCTGCTTACTCCTTTTAAAATGCTACATCAAAGCCATTCCTGTGGCTTTTGAACTGTTCCTCACTTCACCCAGAAGTGCTAGATGATGGTGCATGATTGAACATTTAAAGGAGGAAAATATGCATAAGAAACCAAGGATCATGTTTGGAAGTCTGTGAGAGCTTGCAGTCCTTTTTCTCTTCATCCCCTCTTTGCAAAGAATACCATAAGAGCACAGCAGGACATATTTTGGCAATACAGGCCCAAGTATGAAAGATCCATAAGCTCTTTTCCTCTGGAAGACCAAAACAACTCTTGGTACAGGTGGCAAAATATGGGATATATACAACTTAATTATGTAACTATATCATTAATGTATACTGGCAGAGAGGAAGAATTACTGCTGTGTGTAAAAATGTAGACAGAAGTCAGAAGTTCAGTTTTCATTCGTGACATTTTATAGCTTTGGGCAATGAAAAATTTTGCTACTTGTTATTATGATTCCTCTGCCTTTACTGTTAATCCTTAACTTAGGTTGCAACTGGAAACTTCTAGGTTAAAATAATTATTTATATTTTTGCAATGCATGTGGAAAAAAAGGATGAACACAGAAAGGTGAAGTGATTAAAGGATTCCAGCTGCCAGCACCCTCCACGGGCCCTGGCTGTGCTCCATTCCTACCCCAAGAGGTCCTCTCCATCATCCAAGATCCTCAAAAAGTGATGAAGCATAGGTCAACATTTCAGTTGTAAATCACATCACAGCAACTGTTTGACACAGGCATAACCTTTAAGCTACATAGTTTTAGATAGCATAGTTAGCCCACAGTTAGCAGTCATAACCAAAAAAAGCTCTTAGTTAACAGTGTTCAGGCAGGAGCTCAGTTCTGTGAGGTGCCAAGTGTACCTATTAACATGAAGACAGCCCTCAACTCCTGCTGAAGTAACTCTGAACCTCCTGGGAAGCCTTTGGCACTTCAAAGAGTCTGGATCTGAATTCATAACATTCTTCACATGAAGCTCTGACGACCCCAAAGCCAGTGCTGACTGCTGCTGAGAAGGAGATGTTTCAAGGTGAGCGAGCCCAACACTCACATCTAGTTCTGTGCTAAAGTACAAATGGAAGACTTCAGCTCTGCTACCCAAATTCCCAGAAGCACCAGCTGTGCCTACAGTAAGACCCTCAAACTTTCAGCCAAAAATAGCAGCCCAGATTCACAGTAAAATCTGTCAGAACTACACAGAGAGTTCATCAAGGCAAGGGGAAGGCAAAACTCCTACAAACTTTTAGGAAAAGCCAGACCCAATCCATAAAAGTTTTTAAAGCTTAGGTCAGACTACGGAGCCTAAATATTTGCAATGTTAGCCCTAGTTTTACAAGAAATATTGCTGATACTGAGGGAATTTAAAATACTTGCCGAAACCAAGAACAGAAAGTTTTTAATGGCAACCTCTAAAAATCTCTTGCATATGAATAAAGTATTTTCAATACACAGTGGACACAATTAAAAAAACAAACGCTTGACACCACACAGCCCCCTGCCGTAGTTAGCCTGTGATCCCAAGATTTACTCATGCTGAAAATACAACAATATATTTAACTACTGCATATAGCAGGAGTTCACTTTTTCAGGTACACTGCACATTTCCACAAGAGCACTTCTGATTTTGGAGGCACTGCTTTTAGATTTTAATTCCCTGACTTCTCTGCTCATTTTTGGTTTCTTCCATTGAGGTGCAAAATTGTGCACACATGAGAGAGCAAGGAAGAGATCAGTTCAAAATGTAGAATTTTCATAACACTGTATGTGGTAAACAGGTAACAGTAAGCAATAGTTATTTTTCCTTTTTTTTTTAATAATTCAAAATGTAGGTCCAGAGAAACTCTGATAGGCAAAGACATTTTGCTCATAACTTCTCAGACATCTTTTTTCCTGTTTTAACCAGTGCTCAGGCAGGAAGGAAAAAGCATCCACATAGGCAGGTATGTGTTCACAGTCAGTACTGTTCTTTAGTCAGCTGTAAAAATAAGCTTTGATTAAGAATGCATGGAGTAGACCTCTCTTTCTTTTGATAAGTCTGCACATGCCAACCAAGTTCACATGGGCAGTCTCATATAGACTGGCAACCAAGAAGTGAGAGTCCTACCTTGAACTTCAAAAGTCTGCTTTCTCTAAAGCCATAATGCACAGCTTCCATCAGAAACAGACACAATTGCTTTCCTTCTTCATTTTCCAGGCCAAGCAAATCTATTTCCCATTACAGCCTGTACTTATAGTTTTATTCTATCTTATGACTTAAAGACTAAAATATTTGAGCACCACTAGGATTTTTCCACCCATAAAGGGGGAAAATGCAAAATGCAAAACAGATGTTTTATAATGTATGTAATTTATTTTGGCCACCCATAGACCTGTGGCTTACATTAGTGCCAACCAAGTTAAAAGCAACAGAGTTCATCAGAAACACTATGTAACATATTGTACAGTGTCCAGGCATAGGGAGCACCTTTCAATAAACTCCTATTTATTAAGCAAACTTCAATGTCAGGAAAAGAAAACAGGAATTACTGAAAATGCAAGGGGTGCTGCCATACCTGAGCAGTTCCTGGGGGTTTTGCAAAGTTTGTGCTGCTTTCTTACATTATTGTAGCCTAACGCAGAGCTTGGAACACAGATGATCAAAGTATACATTGAAAGTGGATGAGTTTGCTGAAAGTAGAACATCTGGAGGTAACATCCTCAGAATAATATCATGTAAGTAGCAGATACTGTATAATAAACAATTGTGTCAGAAATACTCAGCAGTTGAAGAAGTTCCAACAAATTAAAACTATCTTGTCCAAACAATTGCCAGACTTCTACTGGTGCAAACCTCTCACTTTTTTCTGTGTCTACGAATGGGAACAAAGACATTTCAAAAGTTAAACCCATGGGACTTCTAACAGTTGCTGAGGTACTTATTGACAAGGTATCTTGTGGAAATTACAGTAAGAATAGTCATTGAAATTTCCCCTGTACCTATTCTTATTTAAACTGAGAAATCATATCTCAACAGCAGCCCACTTTAACAGAACACCTTCAGTACAGTACTACAGGCTGAGGGACAAAATGAGCAATAAAGAATAGCTGGTTTCAAAACATTTCTATATCGACAATTTACTGTATAGATCACAGGGAATATAAAACAGATAAAATTTACTAACCTGCCCAAAATGTTATAGGAAAGCATAAGGAAAGGATAACGTATGTATTCAGGAAGACAGAATGGCATTAAAAGTTTTAACTTGTATTTTTTGGCTTGTTATCTGCAGATTTAAAGAATTCCTCCTTAGAAGTGGATCATAATGGCAAAAGTTAATTAGAAAGTAATAAAATGTGAAAGCTTAGCAATTTAGTACAGCAAACAACAGTACAGACTTTGAGCAAAAACATAAGAGCAGGTTCTTAGAATGTGAACTTTTAATGCAAAATACTTTTTTAATCAAATGACAACAAAAATTTTGACCTAATAAATAAATATGAAGTACATAATTATCAAACCAAGTGCAAATACAGAAAACTCACTTTAATTCAGAGGCATGCTTAAAGCAGTTTGAAAGCAATTTTTTTTTTTTTTTGCAATTATTTCTGCAGGTAAAACTGTTCTAACTATTATTATCTGTCACTTGCCAGTGCTTTCCTTCCCAGACAGACACACTCATTCGAACTTGAAAAAGCCAGAACGCCAAAAGTGCCTCCCCAATATGTTGGCTAAGGACTGTAATTCATTTAAATTATGCAACTGGATTCACACAGCTGGCCCACAGCTTGGCTGGGAGCTCAATCCAATGCCAGTGAACCTGTCTGCTAATATTGTCCTACTTGCAGAGAAGGTAATATATCCAGCAACTTATATGGAAGTTCTGACTCTAATTAACAGAGCAAGCAAATGTTGACATTAGTGACAAACGGTGCTTAATAGTCACTGTGAGACCGGTGCAGCCAGCTGGCATTTTCCTGTAGCATTTTGCAGTAATAATCCTTTCTTTGTTTCTTAGGACATTGCTTATAATTTGTTTTTAAGCATTTTGGTTCAAGTTAGAAACAAATCGGCACAAAAACCAACCCAGATAGCAGCAGCCAGACTCCCGGCTTTCAGACAAGTAATCAGCAAGAAAGCATGCAAGCAGCATCCCTGGGAGGATGCACGGGGGACCCGACTATAGGAATTCTTATCCTATATAAAGCTATGTAGCCTTGCACAAACAGCCTTTGGCATCTTGTCTCTGGCCTACCTGGACAGTAGCAAAACACGTTTATCAGACCATACAAGCCCAGAACCTGAACTGCAAGCAGTTAAAAACTGAAGGTCGCTAAACTGCAAAATTCAAACATGCTTCTATGCTTTAGCCACACACACAACGATAAAACAAAGCCTCCACAACCACCTGTAATAATATGCCTGTTCAGCCAGCATTCCAAAGTACTCAGCAACACAAGGTAGACATTTTCTGCAGCTGGTTTTACATGTACATTCCTGCCAAATTGTTGTCTCGTCCCCTCTTACCTTCACATTAGTCCGGAGTGCACAGTAACATGCAAAAAACATTGCAGTAAACAAGGAGCATATGGACCAGTATTCAGCGTCTCTGCTCTGCACAAACGGTACACACACGATCCCGAGCATGTGCTAGTAAGGAGCATCCGTTCCCTCTGTCAGTTTGAAAATGCATTGATCTCTGTTTTTCTGACTACAAAAAGACATGTCTTGAAGGCACTGAGTGAAAGCTACATATCTCTTCAGCGACTATATATAGAAATATGCCCAGTAATTTCAATTAGCAGAGAATTCGGCATCTGAAACTTGGACCTCAGTTGCTTTTCCTTCCAGCATTTTAAATTCAGGGGGGAAAAAGGAGGGGGAGCTAACCCAGAGGGGAAAGGTGAGGAATTAAAACGTAAGCAGTGAGTTACTTATATTTCCCCCTGGCTTTGATGTTTTCCTATTCAATATTTTACAAACGTTATACACAGAAAAATGAAGAAAGGTTTCTCTTCCAAGTCTCAAATTTACTGTAGATTCTGCACTGCTTCTGTCTGCTCTTGTTAAAGATGCAGCATCCCTTTTAACAAAGACAACGTCATCAATCGTGACAGATTCAACATGTTCTACTTACAAATACAGTCTCTGATTAAGGACAATGGCTGGCTGGCTTATTAACGTTTCCTCAAATGCAAGTTCAGTCCCCTGTGCTAATCTATTTTTAAATGAAAAGTCCCACCTACTCCTTCCCTCTCATTTAATAAAAATGCAGCGGACTAGCTCTAAAGATCCTGAATTGCATTGTGCTCCCAGCTCAGGCACTGGACATTGCTTTCAAACTGTTCTCTTGCTTGCTTAGGATCAGAAACACAGAAAAAAATTAAAACGAAAGCAGAAAAATCCTGGAAGAAGTCTGTGCCCTCACATTTGTAACTACATATTCTGAATTCAAAATGCTCCAATATCTTCCAGAAGGAGGGAACTCAGAACCTAGCCAGAAGGCAAAGCTTTAATTCACAAGCACAAAAATAAAATCAAACCACTTCTCTCACTCCTGTCAACCACTGGGATGCTGCAAATTAACTGATTGTTTACTGGGCTGCAGGGACACAAAGTCAAAGACTCAACTCTGTTTATAGCACCGGAAACCACTGATATTAGTACTGAATTATGAAGCAATCTCCGGGAATAAAACCAGAAAAGAGCCTTTTTTTTTTTTTTTCATTGCAGCAGATACTGTGGGAGGCAAAGAGTGGAAGAGGCTTTACTACCTCCTTCTCAATCAGCACAGAGCAATTTGCGTAGGCTAAGCATAACTTAATAGAAATATCTGCAGTGACTTTTAGAATTTCTTTAAATGTTTTATGTAAACCCCCTTGGAAATCTGCAGAAACACTGAAGTCTTAACCAAATCAGTGGGTATCTTTCTGTGAGCAATGGGGTGAGGAAGCTTAAACAGAAGGGTGTGCATTTAAAAAAGAATAAGGGGGAGGGGAAAAGACAGCAAGGTTTTTTTCAACATCTTCCTAAAGACAAGCTTTCAGAAACTGTCGTCAACTCCAAGAGAACAGCTATTTTTAGCTTGTCATTGTTTGTGCCTTTTTTTAGGAACGAAAAAGGCAGTCGTGTTTAAAGCTAGATATTCTCCAACGTAGCCCAAGACAGCTACTTAATTTGATCCCCAGCTCCATCTGTCATACAAATTAAGTAATTAGTAATCACAGCCTTCTTTGGTACAAATGATGACTTCCACAACAAAAGAGATGAACCCTGGTTTCAAATCTAATTCTGTGATTTTTGTTAGTAATGAAACCGAGGTCGAGATGCCATAGTTCAAAAAGCTGGAGTATCCCAAACTTATGGTGGTTCGGACTTCAGCTGCAGCAATATCCATCAAATAAGCTAAAACATAGTAATGTCCTGCTCAGCAAAAGCATGGGAGAATTAATTGATAAATTTTTTGGTCACTCTTCAAGTGAATAGAAAGTGAAAGGAATCATGCTTTATTTTGCAGTGCCATACACTAAAAATTAAAATTAAGTATCTTAGTCATTGAAAAAATATCACCGATCTTGGGGAATTCTGATCCACAGAGAAATGGAATTCAAAAGCAAAGATGAAAAGATGTACAGCCCTGAGAAGTGAGGCAAGGTTCAGGCAAGCATGTAGCTGCATATGAAAATCAAATTCAAGCTTGCTTTCTGCCAAAGGAATTGCACAAGTTTTCAGTCAGCAAAGTCTTTGAAACAACTTTCTTTTTCTCCATCCTAAAAAAGTTAGTGGTTTTGGGTTTAGGCAAACAAACTCAACATGGGGAAGACCTCACTGAAAGAAAGCAAGGCTGCGTAACAATACAATTCCTGAGCGATTACCTGGATATAAAAAGACTCATTTAGGAAATTCAGGAAAACAATAAGTAATGTAGTCCCAAAGTTTTCACTCAGAAGAACTCCCATGACTCCTGAGCATCTAAGAGGAAAAATTATTTAGGAAATGACAGACTGACCCTCATAGTACTGTAAGTGAAGAGGGAAGAGAGACCCCCACGCATATGGTAGCTGCCTCCTGTAATAACTGTGGGGCATGTGAGAATTTGCCAGAAAACTGAGACCTCTGTACCAGCCAACAAGGTATTACTCTGCTAGCAGACCAACCCAAAACATTTATCAGGGGCTACTTCAGGTAATCTACACAAGTAGATCCCTGCAGGGCTTGTTCACCTCTGCCAAGACGTTTCTTATCACAGCAGCCTAATTGTTAAAGAAAGCATTGTCATCAAGGACATACAGTATTTTATGATGACTTAACAGCTACTCAAAAGCATCACATATGGGTGATATTTACAGTTAAAGATACAGACTCGATAAAAATTAGTGGGGAAAAAGCCTTGCCTGAGTCATCCAGACATGCCAAAAACAGCAGAACATTTGAAGTGCTCAGGGCCTCTTTAAACAGGCAACAGTAAGGAAAAACCACAGAGATGAAAGAAGTTATTCCATAAAAAAAAAAAAAAAAGGTTAAGAATAAAACCAGTAGAGAGACAGTAGTCCAAAAGAGCCATACTACAGACCCTCTTTCAAAAGACACACAACTGGTGACCTGAATATTCTTAGGTAACAGAAACCGGAGCCACTATCTTGAGCATTGTTACTCTTTGCTCCTGTGCTTTCAGAAGGGCAGAAGGGAGCACTTGGAAGGAAACCCTGGTTGTCTGCAGAGGTTCAAAGACAGCAGAGAGAACATGCTGCCTTGGAAGACTTTGATCTCAGGAGGGCCCAAGGCCAGTCTGCTTCACAGCAGCAGGGAGGGCACAGCCCTTTGCAGCATCCGTCATTGCCCAGAAGAAGAGCACCAGGAGCTAGTAGCAGTAACAGCAGCAATAATAGTAGTACCAGTAGTAGGAATGCCCTATGGCTGTTGTGTCCTGAAGCTGTGCTAAAGGACCCCCACAGTGCCATGGCACTGTACTAGCACAGAGCTGACAGAATCACAGAACCACAGGTTTGGGTTGGAAGGGATCTTAAAGATCATCTAGTTCCAACCCCCTGCCAGGGCAGGGATGCCACCCGCTAGACCAGGTTGCCCAGAACCCCATCTCACCTAGCCATGAACACTGCCAGGGATGGAGCATCCACCCCTTCTCTGGGAGAACACTGGCACCATACTGCAGAATAACATTTTTCATCCTCAGACACCTAAGCGTTTTCAAGTTTGGATTGTTTGTTTTTTCCACACATGATGGAAAGCGTGGCATTTTAAAGGAGAGTACAGATAGAAACAATAGACTAAAAATGCAGTAAAGAAGCCAATACACTCCAGGATTTGCTTTATGACAGTGCAATGTGCCCCACTTAAGCAGCATATTTGTGGGTAAATATTTTAAGTTGGTCTTAAAAAGACTCACTGCAATGAGACAGATTTTGTGATCACCCTGTGATGATCACAAAGAAAGCAAAGATTAGCTAGAAAATAACCCAGAAATTAGAGGGGGAAAGGTCTGAAGAAGAGGGTGCCTTGCTTTCTGTGTGGATGGAGGGAGAAATGACACTCCTGTCCTCTGAAAGAGGGAAGAGTGGATGTCTGCAGGAAATTGGGCATAATGGTGGAGGTTTGCAAGGCTATTTGTAGGCCACGCAATGCTTATTAGTATCAACACTGACAATCTGCATCACTGACTTTGAGTAGCCAGGGGTGTAATTCTCCCTCTTTTCACAGGAGGTACTGGCTTGTGCAGCCAATGGCACTCTGGCTACAGTCATGCTCCATCATTTCCTGTCTGCACACTGCAGTGATATAATCTATAAAGCACCCTAGTCCTGCATTGCCCAAATAACTCTGATTTCAGCACAGGAGATCTAAATTGAAATGATTTTACTCTTTCTAAGACTTTACCATTTCTAAGACTTTAAACTGTCATTAAAAAATGTTATTTTTCGCAAGAAGTTCCTTACACTAATATCCACATTGAGGGGTGGGATATTGAAGGAACTGTTGATATGGACTGCAGGTCTGGGGTGCTGTAGAGCCTACATTTTCCAGATGGCAAATATTGACTAGAAACAGTGAATCGAATCTATGCAGCATCTGGAAACAACTGCAGAAAGAAGAATGTGGAACAAAGCCTCAGTCGGGAAGAAGTCTTTCTTAGGCTGTCCACTGCAGCAGAGCCTAGTAAAACATAACAGACAGAGGAACTATACCAGCAGCTTGAACTCAGAACATCTTAAAGTTTTCACAAAGAGAAAGAAAAAGGCTGAATACATTATTTACAAACTCCCATCTCCAGTATTGTAAACAGCTCTCTGATATCCTGGCATTCTGATGCTTAAGTTGCTGTGTCAAATATTCTTCCTCACTTCCAGACCAGTAAACACCAAAGACCTTGCCCTGGGCTGATTTAACTTAAGCCACAGTTTTCCCTAAAAACTTTCTGTTCCCTTTTTTCGTGGACAATCTTCTTAATACATTTGTCTGATTTTTGAACATTTAATACTTTTCCTCCTAAAGTCCCAGCTCTCAGCTTTCTCTCTTAAGTGATTGCATTGAGAAAAGTTTTGATCAGATATATAACAAAAGCATATAATTTACTTAAAAAATAATTCCTTCTCAATATGAAAATTTATATATATATTTTATAAACCAGGTTTTGCAGTTAGTATTTCAAAATTTCAGCCATAAAGCTTATAATAAGCAATTTGCTTATAATAAGCAAATTTAAAGAATAAATAAATAAAGGCCAAATGATAAATAAAAAATTAGTGAAGAATGGCCTCATCCTGTGAGGATGACTTTTCTATGACTGTGAATTTTTCAGGAAAGGTTTCCTCATTGTTCCTGATGACTCTAAAACAAAATAATGCAAAACAAGGAACAGAGGCACAGAAAGAAGGAACTGGATTAAGCTTCACCTTGAGTTACTCAAAACCTCATTTTTCTACTCCTGTACTTATAACTCGTGGATCAAGTTTATTTTACACCTCATCATATACAACTGATTGAGATGATGTAACCCCTTTAATGCCTCAATTGAGACACCCAGGCTGCAAAGACTTTTTCAACTCTGAAGATCCCCACTTGAGTTTTCTGGACTTCACTCAAATTGATTACTAACATGTCTGCACAATATGTGTTTCATTTTGTGACTCTGAGAGAACCTGCCTTTCTCCTTGACCTGAATTCTCACGATAACTCCTCCAAAAAGGTATTTTCATTCACAGTCATATTAAAGGCCACGGCAACCTGGGACCCTAGGAGATTATCTAGGCAGTTTTTCTTGCTGCAGGAAGATTAACCACACAAAAGAGTGTTCTTGGCAAATGGTTCTCCAACTTCAAAGTCTGTCATGAAGGGAATACAGCCTTTGCTTCTGTTGGTCCTTTATTCTTAATATAGAAACCACAGAATCATAGAATTGTTAAGGTTGGAAAAGACCTCTAAAATAATCAAGTCCAACCATCAACGTAGCACCACCACCATGTCCACCACTAAACCATGTTCTTAAGTGCCACATCCATGTGTATTTTGAACACTTCGAGGGATGGCAATTCCACCCTTCCCTGGGCAGCCTGTTCCAATGCTTGAAAACCCTTTCAGTGAATTAATTCTCCCTATTATCCAAGCTAAACCTCCCATGGTACCACTTGAGGCCTTTTCCTTTGGTCCTGTCATTTGTTACCAGGAAGAAGAGACTGACCCCACCACACCACAACCTCCTTTCAGGTAGCTGTAGAGAGAGATAAGGTCCCCTGTCAGCCTCCTTTTCTCCAGACTAAACACCACCAACTCAACACAAGACAAAAACCTTAAATGATTAGAAGCCCTTAAATGATTAGAAGCCTATGCTTGTTTTCTGCACAAAAAAAAAATTTCCACGATTGTTTGAAAAACTTGAGGAAAAATGAAACTTGAGGAAAATGATGCCTATCTTGTCATGATTGCCATCACACCCCAATTATGAATTAACATTTTACTTTTATAATTTATGAACTATAATTTATGAACTAAGCTTATTCGTTTAAGCATAAAATCCACATTTCCATGGTAACAGCATGAATGAAGAAGGAATGAACTTCCAAAGTTCAATTGCATTTATTACAGTACTTAAAAATAAACCTCCAGCAATTTTCACTGAGGAAATTGCTGTAGTCTTTTTGTAAGGAAAAAAAAAAGTTTAAATTAAATCTCTCACTATAAACTTGTATAAGAACAACTGGATTTTGCATCGTACTTGACAAAGACCCATGTGTGTCAAAACACTTAGTATTTTATTCTTTGTACTGTGATTTTACTTGAGGAAACTATTTAAAGGGAACTTATCATTAGATTTAAAAATATGATTAAAAAAACTGTAGCACTGGAAACAAAACAAGTTTTCATTAAAATACATGTGTAGGGTTTGGTTTTATTTTTTGATGTAGACAGTCTTTTCATTAAACAAGCAAAGTGTTTGAATTTACAATAGAGAATACACTGATGGATATTCATTAGCCATGCTCTAACTATTCCTCTTTATTCCACTGATAACAGTTATTAGCTTAATAAGTCAACAAACTTCAACTAGAAATCTTATCAGTGAGATAAACACCTTGTTTTAAAAATGTTTAAATTTAGCAAGTTCTCAAAAAGTAATTTCAAACCTGCATAGCATTTGAAAGCAAGGGATAATTAATGAGGGAAACTATTTACAAGACAATTAGTGTCATTTTCTATGTTTTACTGATTTCAAATGATGAATCAAGATGTTTCTAGAAGCCTAATGAGTTAAAAGCAAACTACAAAAGCTCAATAAAGAATAGATAAGTTAGAATAGGTCTAATTACTCTAATAATGTGCTAATTCTAGCAATCCATTTTTTCTTTTAAAAAAAGAAAAGAATATTCAAAACAAGCATATTATGAACATGAAGGAGAAAAAAGCCTTTTTCAGCAACCTATCTCTGTAAAAACCAGTAATCTGGTGATGACTGTTACATCTGTATCTCCTGTGGAACCTGTGACTCCCAACATTTAAAGACACCTGGCCAACTTAGATACTTTTTCTTCTAGTACTATCCAAACTGCAAAAATAATACTCAGACAAAGACTTTAAAAACATACTAGCAGCAACAATAAACTCAGCAAAAAACTCTTCCCATGACTGATTGGGACTTTTCCTGTAGAGTTTTACCAATTTATTTTTTTTCCTTACCAATTTATTTTATTCCTTACTTCAGTTCCTCTGTACATCAAGTCAAAATATTTTCAGCTGTATGTACAGAAGTACATGGGAGTCAATGAGATGAATCCCATGGTCCTGAGAGAACTGGCAGGTGTAGCTGACAGGCCACTCTCCATCATATTTGAAAAGTCACAGCAGTCAGACCAAGTACCCAGTGACTGGAAAAAGGGATATATCACACCAATTTTCAAAAAGAATAAAAAAGAGGACGCCGGGAACCACAAGCCAGTCAGCCTCACCTCTGTGTTTGGTAGGTAATGGAACAGATCCTCCTGGGAGCTATGTCAAGGTATATGAATGGCAGGAAGGTGATTCCAGGCAGCCAACATGGCTTCAGAATGGGCAAATCACCCCTAAATTACCTGCTAGCCTTCTACAATGAAGTGATGGAGTGACTGTGCTGCTGGATAAGAGAAGAGAAACTGATATCATTTATCTTGACTTCAGTAAGGTCTTTGACAGGGTCCCACACAACATCTTTGTCTCTAAACTAGAGAGATATGGATTTGATGGATGGGCTATTTGATGGATAAGGAATCTGCTGGATGGCCAGTGGCAATCAATGGCTCAATGCCCAAATCAAGATCATCACTAAGTGGTATTCTGCAGCAGCCCACGCTGGGACCAGCACTGTTCAGTATCTTTATTAATGACTTAACCAGTGTGACTTCGAAAGTCTGCACATGACACTAAGCTGAGTGGTACAATTGATATGCTAGAGGGAAAGGATGACATAAAATGGGACTTTGACAGGCTTGAGGAGCTGTCCAATGGAAATCTCGAGAAGCTCAACAAGGCCAAGTGCAGGATATTACCCCTAGGTCAGGGCAATCATCAGTATCAGGTATTAACAGATTGAGAGAAGCCCTGCAGAGGATTTGGCAATACTGGTGGATAAAGAAATTAACAAGAGCCACAATGTGCACTTACAGCCCAGAAAGCCAACCCTACCCTGGGCTGCATCAGAAGCGTGACCAGCAAGCAGACTGAGGGACGTGATTTTGTCCCCATCTACACTGGTCTCCTGAGATCCCACCTAGAGTGCTGCATCCAGCTCTGGGGCCCAACATTAGAAGGATGAGGACCTGATGAAGTGGGTCCAGAGGAGGCCATGAAGATGTTTGGAGGGCTGGAGCACCTCTCCTATGAAGACAGGCTCAGAGAGTTGGGGTTGTTCAGCCTGGAGAAGACAAAGCTCTAGGAAGACCTTACTGAAGCCTTTCAATACTTAAATGGGGCCTATAATAAAGCTGTAAAGGGAATTGAGAATTTCACATGGTGCCCCTGAAAACTGCTGTTGAGAAGACAAATCTCAGCAGATAGACCCCATCTCTTTAGGGGCTGTAATTAATGGCATCATGATAAAGAAGAAGTTTTGTGGGGGTTTTTATTTTTGACGGTATAGTGATGCTTCACATGTACTGACTGAACAACTATTGTCACGTTTTGCTGTTCTAGGTCCAAGGGAATACCTCAAATGTTGTGGTCAAACCATGGTTATTTCTTTCTGGAAATGATTTTTTTTTTAGTAACTTTGGTTGTGAATTTGGCACACAGTCAAAATTTTTAAATGTCCTTAAGAGCCACAAAATATTTTCAACGAATTTACATCTGAATAGCAACTTTTTACACTGCTAGTATCTAAGTACTTCTATTATTTCACAGCAGTTAAAGAACTCTTTTATACCTATATTATTTAAGGATTTCTATTATTTCCAAGTAGTTAGATGTTTCCTTTTAAAATACCATGCTTTGCACATTTCTTCCAAGCATGTCCCCTTCTCACTTCAATACTCCCTTGAGTCACATGCAGTGGAGATCAGACAAATTCAGAGAATGTCTTCAGTTAAATATCGTGTAAAATGTAAATTACTGATATAATCTGATGATATTTCACAAGGAAACTGACTTTAGCACTGCTTCCTCTGTAACTATTTATAAAAGCTAAAAATCTCTGCCAATCTTTCTGGCTATGGGATTGTCTATAAACATTTTGTTAATACTTCTATATGCAAAATTAATCTCAGTGTAGTACACAGGGTCAGTATCTCTTCTGCATGGAGGACAAGACTGAATGAGACATGCATGCTGACAGCAGAATACCAATTGACTAGAGCCATATTTATACAAGAGGAACACTTTCTGTTCTCTTAATACTTTATTTAAATAGTTTTGGAAATTGCAGTCCCCTTGACCCAAAGCAGCATGCCCCATTTCACACATTAACTAAAAATATCATCAAATCTCTTAGGAAAACAAAGCCAGAGTCTACTGCCAATCATAATACAACTAACCTTTTTAATTTCAATAGGGTCATAAGTATCTACAGTCCCATAGAATATGAGAATCTGGCCCAAAGAATAAATAAAACCAGAATAAACGATGATATATGCTGAATGAAAATCTACATCTACTAAAGCCAACTTTAAAACCAACTATCTTATTAACTTCAAGGAATTTCACTGATGTTCTTTAAGGTATAAAACAAACGTTAATGCACATGCCACAATACTCAGTTTGTATGTAAACCTCAGTTATCAAGACTTGATGTTCCCTGTTACTCTTTCAGCAGATTATCAGTTCTACTATAGCTGTTCTACAAGAGCAGAGTAATGAAGTTTGAAAGTATCTTTTTCTATCCCCTTTTCATCACCACACTCAAACTGGAGTTCACATATTGAAATATGTTATAAGAGGTGTTTGTGAATATTTGTTCAGCCACAATGACTGGGACATATAATAGAGTGTAAGAGCATCATGCAATTGTCAAAGAGAATTCTGAACACAATACTGTCATCTGAACAACTTCATATACATTTGCAGTTATTGGGTAACTTAATTCCAAATGTGGTTTCCCGATCTGGGAAACTTCTACATGGAGCTGACTCCTATAAACACTGCAAAAATGATGTAAAGTATATAAAGTGTGAGGGATTGCTCAGAAAGTCAGGGAGTCCTGATACAGATGATAGAAATATTGTGTGGGTCTTCAGTGGAAGGGCAGGTGGGCAAGCGACATTTCAGCTTGTATTTGTCAATCAGAACCAAGGAAAGGCTACTAAGAGTTGTGACTGACTCAGTAAGACAAGTCAAACTGGACTTTAGGAAGATTTTCCCTAGGAAGGAGGACAGGAGAATCTGTTGCGAGAAGTGACTCATGTCTAGAAAACTGAAGAATGCAATTGGGTTAGTCTTTCGTGAGCTGGAGAGATGCAACACAGCTGTTGATTTTTTTTTAAATCTGAGTCTGAAGAGAAAGAAATAAGTGAAATCGATAAAATAAACAACACCCTAGCAAGGGCTTTTCTCCAACCTCCACCAAACCAGCACAGGAACGTAGCTCATCTCCCCACCTTTGATGACACCTGGTCCTTCACAAAACCTGTGATGCAATAAGGTAATGAGAATTAAACAATAATGGTTGACATAGAGTGTATTTCTGTGCATTCATAAGTTTACCTTTGTAGTAAGAATGTAACTCTCTAAATACTCATCAGAAATCTGCTAATTAATGGCTGCTGCTGCTGTGTATGATACTCTGGAAAAACAAACCAAACCACAAAATATGCTAAACGGGCAGATGATTGCTGTCTGCTGATTTCACTGAAGTCCTGGCCAGGGAGTCAGGCTAGATGATAGCCAAGTTCTTCTGGACCACATGCAGATGTATCCGCTAATTCACACACACACAGAAAAGCACAAGACTGGAACAATCTGGAAACATTCTCAACTCCACAGTTGTTACTGCCTGTAATAGAAAACTGTCATTTCCTACTTCTGCTTTGCATTGTTCTCTGCTTCTTCCCCTATGTTTTCTATAAATGGTGGCATTTCATGCCAATTAATGAGATGGGTTTTTGAAAGAGATGTAGAAATTCCCAAGCTACAAGTGAAGCTGTTAAAACCCATAATGAAGCCATGCAATGCTCAAAAATGTTGGCCACCTAGAAGAATAAAAACTTTTAAACATATCTCAGTACTTCTGATGCATTGGCTTTCTCTGTCATTTGACAGCCCTCTGCACTGAAATAGCTTGTTGAATATTTTAGAATCAACATCACAGTATTTCAGTGAAAGGATTATAATTAATTTTTCACAACTGCATAATTTCAGGGCATTGTGAAATACAACTTCAGTGGGTTTCTTCACGCAGCAGTGTCCCAATGTCATAATGAACAGCTGTGTCTATGGCAACATGTCCCTATTACCATAGATCTCCTATATCTACCATCATCTCTGAAATTTTTTTAGGTAATTAACACAGAACTCAATGCTAGTTGTTAAAATCAGAATGAAAATAGAAGTTCATGCATAAAGCAGCTTCTGCCTACATATTGCTCTACACATCTTGAACAGCTAAAACCTTTTTGCTTAAATAGAATTGGGAAACATTTGAGACCAAAGGAGATCATCATCATTTACTTTCCATTTCCTGGCTTCTGCTACTACAAGAAAGATCTGTTTATTCACCATTACATTATTGCATAGCAAACAGCGTAAAATTAGAATGTTATTCTTCTACAGTAGAAGGCAAACTGGTAGCAGTCAGAGCCCAGACTGAGAGCCAGGACTCTCAGTATCTCTCTTTCCATTTACCAGGTGTGGTAAATAGTCCTGCCCCTCAGTTTATTCATCTGCAAGCTGGTATTTATGGTATCATTCCCAGTAATAACTCTCAAAATGTCAGTATTTTTATTACAACTCCCAGTCCTTGCTGCTCTGCAACAGCATATTACCTTTCAGTAAGGACACACTTTGGTCTGCAAAGCTTTGAACGACAAGTATGAGCGGTTAATATTTTCAAGTCATTTCTAGAGATTGATTTGGAATATTTGATTTTCTTTATCTGAGCAAACACATCTCCACGCTCAATGCATCTTTGAGCTCTACCACCCACAGTGTGCAGCTTTGTGCTCTAGCACCCGGAGCATTTCCCAAAGTATTTTGCCCTATGTGAATGCATTTATTTGTACCTTCTTGTATCACAAGCAGCATGCTTGATTTCAAGTATGGAACTTGATATTTTTCACAACTCTCTCAGAATATACTGAAGACATCTCTGGGTTGGCACCCCATGTTTCTAGAAAAAAAAATTATCAAGCTTCCAGCACTGCTATATTCTTAGTAAAATATCAAAATCAATGAGATGTCATTTATGAATATTCTCCTGGACTTCCCACTAGATTACATCATCAACATACTCATGCCTCTGTTCAAATAACCTGCAAATTATTGTGTTAATATTTTCCTGGCATGCAGTTTTACATTCCACTGTGCCATAGTCATTAAAGGTAGCTATGCAGCACCCAGAACAGCCTCCAAAGTGTTCAGCTTGCCTGTAAGAAGAATCTTTCACTGCCATACTCTTTCTCATTTTACTCTATTATCTTACATACAGTATTTTACTACATTACTTTCAGCTGCTCTACAATCCCCACAGAAAACCAGTGAAAGGCATGAGAGAGGAAGGGAATTTATGCCCTCTAGCCAAATTTTCTGAAGAAGCCTCTGACAGTTTTATGCCTGATACATAATTCAGAGATGTGTAGGTAACATGTCAGAAGGTCCGGCTGCAGAAATAGGACACAGAAAGAAACTAGTAAAGGAATACACACTAATTTTAAGAAAAATAGGAGCTGCATATGGAAAATCTTAGTAGAGCAGTAGTTGTTTACTGCCCTTTGCAGGTCAGGAGTTCACTGGTTTGGGCTACAGCTCTTGGCTCTTCAGACTTGGTTTAACTTCCTGCTTTGCCATAGGCACACACCAGTGTGATAGAGAGCAAGATGTTTAACCTACAAGATCTCAGGGTCTTGTATATGAAGATCAGCTCATGAGCACGACTAAGTTTTTTAACACTGTAGGATTATCAGATGCTATGAAAACAACCACAATAAAAGCAATGTTAAATCAAGTCTACCTAATACCAACTAATTTGGGATATCACCTGACACCTAAAATCTAAAGCCCCAGAATCACCCAGTCTAACAGTTTCACAGGTTCTCCTAAAGTGTAAAAGGCTTTGGATGTCTAAATTAAATTTCTCCTAATTTAGTCTAGAAGTTATCTTCATCTTTAAATTAACACATACTCAAAGCATGTATTCTAAATTGGTAATTATGTCCAACCTAAAACCATCTTGAAGATCAATCTATAGGGATACAGCCACTTAGACCCTAACTAAATCCTTCTTTGGCCTCTATCTAATTATCTCTAAGTATAAAATCTGGATGAAGTGAACATTACTGTTAGCATCACAGTACTGGTGCAACACCAAGATTGATGCCATTTTTCACCTGAGATCCTTGTGTTCGGATCATTCACTTGGGATCACCTGGATCACTCACCATCATTTTCAGAGAAGGGCAAGATGCAGAGTGGGTAGACTTTTTATAATGGTTCCCTATTACTCACAAGGAAAAATAAATTTCGTATGGTGGCAGAACTTATAATCATCTCTCCTCTCAAGCAGATGTCAAAAATTTAACCAAGAGAGAGCCCAAGTTAAGCACTGGAATTAGGTTGAATGCAACTGATGGAACCATACTAGGAAGTATTTACTGATGTGACACAAGTCACACACAACTGTATTATTAAGTCCAAAGACTGCAATCCAAAAAATGTTTTCAGTTAATTAAACAAAATTTCAATAAATTAAATCCCCTCCATAGAAATGAAACCAATCAACTTCACATATAAAACCATCTGTTTGGTGTACGAATCTGAAGAAAAAAGGCTCTTTAAGTGATGCATCCCATCTCTACACACGCTCCTTGAAAATGTGATTAATCCCCTTGCTTTACTCCCAGATAGCTGCAAAAATGGATGCAGGATTGAAGGAACTCCTTTCCATCAGTAATGCAAGAGCTCAGTCACCTCTCGATATTCAGTCCAGAGCCCAAAATAACCTAACCCTGAGAGGAAATAGCCAAGATTTATAGATATAGCAAGTGAAAAGACCAGAAAAGAAATGCATCTGTGTATGGGAAAGCCTGATAACCAACCCTGGGATGAACTGCCAGAGGGCAGAGTTCAGCAGCTGGCTAATAAAGAGTGGACAGCCATGAGGAATGTCATGGGCACTCCTGCATCAGGCTTGACTAGAAGGATGTTAAACACTAAATTAAAACCTAAGCATTAACGAGAGACCATAACCATTAACCATATGCAAAGAGAGCTATTTGGGAGCACTTTAAGCCTATCATTCTCTCTTCAAAAGCCACAATAATAAAGGCTCTCCATGAATCAGAAAAGGCTGAAATAGTCACCACATCAGTTCACAAACCCAATAGCTGCTAGGTGAAAAAAGTAATCTTGAAAAAGGAAATTCAAACCTGTCTTCTCCAACAGCTGTAGGCATCTCTTATCTCCTGGAAGCCAGAAGTGTTCAAATCCCTTCAGCAAAACAACATCCCAGATATCCGACTGAATGTCTGGGATCTGGTCATCACGTAGATTCTACCACCCACCTGGGGCCTATACTAATTAAGGACATGTACATATCTTTCCAATGTTAGTTGACTTTGTACTTTTGTCCATGTTTTTATTACATGGCAAAGGCAGGAAAAGCATCGTTGTTCATCTTGGTGCTGAATAATCTTTCATGTAATCTTCTTTTCTGGAACTGGGAGTTTTTTAAAGATAATATGCACATTGTCTGGAATTAATGTATGCACAGCAGTTTTTCAATGCCATTTAACAGTATTACTCAGGCTCATGCCAGCAAAATATGTTTCAGTATATTTCAGACCAGATTTCTGCAATGCAAACTCTTTGGAATTGCTTGCAGCAAACATTTGGAAACTTCAGTAGACATGCAATATGATCATCCAGAGTATCTTAGAGTGTTTTACACAATCAGAAGAGATGCAAGGGATAAAAGAATTTTCTCGGGTCGCACAACTAGCCCTAAACTTTGAATTTTCTATTGTGATTTCAAAGTACTCAATTGGATTGCCTGGGAGCTAGTTACTAGTGAAATCACAAGTGCTTGTGGTAGCTAAGAACTCCGGTTATCTGTAAATGCATGGTTTCAATGAGCTCCTCAGAGAACTTCACTGTTTTCAAGCAACTTGAAAAACCTCCAGTTTTCTGAGATTCTGCCCAGTATAATGTGGGAGGAAAGGAAAAAGTTGCCTTTGCACCATCTTTGCAACTTGCTGAATTTATCTATGCCTCTAGGCAGAACGGGCCTGGATATTACAAGAACATATTGGCTACCATGATAAGATAGCAAACGGTCTCAATATATTAGGATTTACAAGGCTGGGCTCAACAACAAGAGGTCAGGGTACAGTAACCCCTCTGTCAAGCAGCCTTGGGGTGCTGTTCAATGTAACTACTCTGCCAGTTCTCTGTGTGGCAAGGGAGCACATAGCTACCATGCCTACCACCTTGCAGTGCAAGAGAAACTTCATCCTGGACTGCTTTTGTCATAAACTTTCTCTTGTGGATGTATTACTGACAGTTCGCAGAAGCCAGGCTTGATTGTTCACAGAAAAATAAAAACATATACCTAGCAACAGCTTCCAGGTATAGATGCAATAAATGTTGTATAAATTAATAAATAAATAAGAAATCTAAATAAATAAAATATAAAAAGCAAATCATCGTGCTAGAAAGAGGCAGCAAATGGTAAGAGGGAGATTAAAAGTGATGACTTCAATTTCAAAAGCTATATGATGGTAATTCTAATTATTGTAGCTTTGATTTAAGTACCAGATCAGTGCATAGAATTAACTGACCTCTCTCAAGTGTTAAGCTAGATAAGTACTAATCTATGTTTTGGGGTCATAGCAATAAAAGAATAGGTTTGACCCAGGTGTCCAATATAACATACTTTTTGGAAGCAATATCCACCACTCTGCTGCAAGATTACTGTGGTTCTAAAACTGCCTGGGAAAGGAAAACCACATGGTGAATTTATCCACAATAAAACTGCAAGGCAAATCTTGCCCCAGACAGTGAAGAAATAAAGAAATCAGTTTCTGTGGTTCAACGTCAAAATCACTGCAGCAATACAAATATCACAGTGGTTTGGTTTTCTCCCAACCCTTAACATACCTCCCTCTATTTATTCTTCTCTCTTCTTTTGGCTAGGTATTCCCTGAGGCAAGGGAAACTAACAGCTTGCTTACACTTCAGTTTGATAGGACTGCCATTCTCTTCCCACAAGCCCAGAGAGAACAGAGTGAGACACCCACCCTCCAGCACGCCACGTTAAGCCCCTTCCCCACTTGATAGTGTGGAGATGAGGGAATGTGGTCCACAGCAATCAGCTCCCAGAAAAGCAGCACTTCTGCACCCATCTTGCTCCATAGGACCCAGCTGCCCTATTTCCCATTCCTTCATGTAGCAGAGGCTCACAGGTCTGGGGAGCAGGTTCCCAGCCACCTAACTACACCCAGGTCCTATGCAGGACCCAGAGCAGACAGGCAGCAGCAACCCTATTTTCTCATTTGAAGTATCCAGCCTTACTCCCTGTCTCACACACCCCTTCACATTTGCTGTGACCCAGCAGCCTGATTTCACAGAAATATTAGGAAGTGAATTATGCTTCCACCAATATGATCCTCAGACTTCACACTCCAGCATCCATAGATATTGCATCCTGCAGAGTAGTGCACTGGTATCTGTTCCAGCTCTAAATAAGCTAGCTGAGATACTGGAATTAGGTAGAACAGCATGGTGTTACCCACAGGTTAACTTCTTCTTCCCAAGAGGATAAATCAGCCTACAGCAAACATATCCTTGACTGCAATCTACATGCAGAACTGTGCCTCCCTGCTGTCCAGCACGCTGTCAGAAAAGATTCTCTCAGAAACTGAAACAGAATAGTTCTGATCTCTGCAGCTCATTTCAGCCCTAACTGTCCCATACCAGAGGCAGAAAGTGGCAATAAGTAAATGCAGTATTGGTTGAGCTTCCCCTTCCCCTGAGATGACATTCTCCCTGGGGGTCTCCAACCAGCCATGGCAACATGCAGCACAGAAGGGCATTAGACTGGACAAACTGTTCTGCTGCGTAATCAAGTGTTTAAATAGATCCTGTAAGTAGGCTACAGTGCACATGTACACAATCCCATAAATATTAATATACCTGTAAAATGAGTAGGCACCATTTAGTCCTCAAAAGAACACCGTTGTTAGAACTAGGGTTTTCGTAATGAGACAGAAGCAAAGCACAGAATAGGCCATATATGACAAATACTGTAACCTCATTATTAATCTCAGCTCCTTGGTGTGACATGGCAGATGGAACAAGAGATCAATGATAAGAACACTAGATTTGAATCTCTGACTTGTCTCAAGTCCTTCTAAAACTTCCCCAAGGCTTCCAGTTGTACATACAGCCTCTTCCAAGCAGTGTCATGTCTTCATGAGTTTCTTACCAAAAGAGTAGCAGTAAATTCAAATCTGTCATGGATACGCAGCAATTTGGTACCAAATAACTTCTTTGATTAATTATCTCTTTTGCTGAAACTGGGCAAGTGTTGCTTATGTGCTTCTACAAATTACTTGTTCTACACCAGTTACACAGCGATTATTTTGTACTGATATTTGTTTAACCTGTGAAGAGTCAACAGCAGTTGATTGTGAATCTTTAAAATTTCACCTTTCAGCTACAGTGGTTAATTCTGACTGAATATCACTTTCTGTTTATAGGCAGAGTAGGTCTAACTCCTAGGATCAGCTCCCTAATGACAAACCTCACAACCTTCGAAAACCTACGGGATTTCTTTGGGATTCCTGCTAGTAAATATGTTTGCTAGAATAACAGGAAAACAAACATGAAAGTGAAAAGCAAATAGGCAGAATCCATGGGGTTATTTGCCCAGTGAATATTCATAGGCAAATGAGTGCAAATGCAAACCTTCCACAATACTTTAGCGCTTACGAATATACAATAAAACACTGAATAAAAATGTGTCATTATAATCTACACATTTAAATTTCTTTTCCTGCTTGTTAAACTAGATTAATTCAAAAAACCTTTTATCTCTAAAGAAAGGTGGGTGAGACAGCACAGGAGAGAAGGTAGGAGTAAGTCTGTAAAGAAGAGGAAAAATACCAAACATATTCAATGAGAACAGGAGCAGAGAAGATGGGACGGGAAGCAATTAGAGGTGAATAAGGCAATTAAATGTGGATTAGACTACCTGTGGTAATGAACTACATCTATTGAGTTTGCACTGGAAGCAAAATGGGAGGGTGGGAATGGCAGTAGTGCTTCTTGTTCTCATCCTGAGATCAAAGGGGCCTCCTTTTGCCCTGCTGTCCTGATGTTCACCATTCTATAAATCCCACTCATTTTCACTTAAAATATTTGCAATATGTTTTTAAAACTTCTAGACCAGGCATTTGCATTTGCACCTTCCCTTTCCAATGTATCTTACTTCAACTATAAGGGAATTTTTGAAAACAGAATTCTTAAAAAGTAACTCCATTAAGTTCATAGTTTAAGCTTAGTCTCAAATCCAGCAATAATGTCCTCTCAGTAATCTATGTTTAAATCACGGAACAAAAGAGCAGCAGGAACAAAACCAAACCTCATATAGTAAAACTAAAATCTTTATCCTGAAAATGCATCACCAAGTTATCCTAAACACAAGTAACACATACCCATGGGTGAGAACACAATTCTCCCACCTAAAATATTCATAAATTAATCTATGCCAATACACATAGGAGAAAAATCAGATCCTCTGACATTTGAGTTATATATATATATTAGAAAAAAACCCAACAACTTTTAAAAACAAGAAAAGAGTCCTGAGTCTTCCAGGAGGGAATACAAGCCATCTTTGATCATGTCCCTCATGACTATCACTTGGGACATCAAACAGTGATGTCTCACTGGTTGTCAGAACGTTAAAATCCATCCTCCCTTGTATCCCAGGCTGCAGCAAAGCTCTCTCAGCTACTGCATGCCATGGAATCATAGAGTCATAGAATGGTTTGGGTTGGAAGGGACCTTAAAGATCACCTAGTTCCAAATCCCCTTCCAGGGACAGGGACACCTTCTACTAGACCAGGTTGCTCAGAGCGCTCTCCAATCTGGCCTTAAGTACTTGGGGAGATGGACAACATTTCTCAGCAACCTGTTCCAGTGCCTCACTACCCTCACAGTAAATAATTTTTTCTAAACTCACCCACTTTCAATTTGAAGCCATTGCCCCTTGTCCCGTCACTACATGCTCTTGTAAAAAGTCCCTCTTCCAGCTTTCTTCTAGGCTTCCTTCAGCAACTGGAAGGCCACAAAGCCCTCTCTTTTCCAGAATGAATAAACCCAACTCTCTTAGCCTTTCGTCATGCTTTTCCTTTCCTGCTCTGATCTGTTCATCCCCTGAACTGATACCAGGGGTTGCTCCAAGCCAGAGGCAGAACCTCGCACTTGCTTAAATCTACTGAAATTCCCATGGGCCCACTTCTCAAGCTTGTCCATTTAGCCTTCAAAAGGTTAACAAAACTGGTAACATGCAGACACAGTAAAAAATTAATCATGCTTCCAGTTCCACCCAATCAGCCTACATGTTTGCATTAACTAGGTTTACTAGTGAGGAGTAGTTGTCAGAGATAGTTACATTTCCTCTTGGAAATCATCACATACTTTTAAATGGAAAGAGAAATTCCTGTGTTATGTTGCTGCCAAATCCCCAGGCTGCCCATTAACAACTGATGTCCTGAAAACATCCAAGGGACATAAAGTGTGCACAACAGTCATATATTGCAATTCCAGAAATGGATGTGAACCCACGGAAGACATCCATATGCACCAATTTTGGATATATAAATGCAAGGAAAAAAAAGCAAATACTCCAGATGGAGCTGGACAGTGTTTCACATACCACTTGGCATTTGTGAAGTCCTGGCAATTTTCAAAATCGATGTCAAGGAGGTGGATCAGGTAGATATAAAATGGAAGTCAGCAGAGGAATTTGGGACTCAGCTCAAACCCTAGTACACTACATGAGAGAAACTACAATGCACAAACTCAGAGATATGATGGATGAGAAAGAAAGATGCAATCACAAAGCTCATTATCCAAGGCAGCATATACTTATGCCAGATGCAAGTCCTTCCTGGGAACAATTCGTAGTCCTGAACTCTTTCATAAAGATGACCCCAAACTTCATCTAAGTTCCTTCATTTTGCGCCGGAAACAATGGAGACGTCTTTTGACCACTTTGAGGAGTAGATTTTCTATTCCACTCCCTTCCCCCTCCAAGTTCCTGAATTGAGTATGCTAGAGACGTGCTGCTGTTCCACCTAAATTTCTATCATTTTCTTTCCATATTGACATACTGGAAATGTCATGGAGTTCCCCTAAGTTAAACCAGAACCATGATGGTGTTCATACCTAATATCTTCTGACCGCCTTTGCTACATTAAAAACTTCATTTACTCACTGCCAGCTGCCAAAGTTGAATCTTTCAAAGAACTCACAGACCAAAACAGCAAAAAACTTTGCAAAGCCAATTAACAAATATATTAAACTAAGAAAAAAGCTCATTTATGCACACTAATGATGTCACCAATTTCAACTTCAATTTCTGAACAAATATTATTATCAATTAATAATGCATACCACTTACAGAGCTCTTTTCATCTTGAAAGAGATTTATAAACGTTAACTAATTAAATTGCCTGATCTTTTTCATTGTAATTCTTCATATATATATGTATATATATGTAAAATTGGGGTCCAGGAAGGGAAAGGCCATTAGGTGCCTAGAGACTTCAGTACTACAAAGGCAAGAGCAGGAAATTGGTTTAATTTATGCACAAGCTACTGCTTCTTCCTAATGAATGTTTTTCATCATGAAAGAAGCTCCCACCCAGGCCAAGTGACCAGCAGAGGACACTCCCATTACAGCAAACTCTTTCCAAGGGTGTTCCAGCACATAAGACAAAATTTAACCTGCTGGTACTATTTTTATGCCATTTAAGGCACAGCCATCTTCTTTGCCCTGTGACCTCTCCAGGTTTTTGGGGTTTGCGGTTTTTTGGGGGCTGTTGGGGCTTTTTTGGAGGGTGGGGATTGTTTGCTTGTTCATCTAATAAGAAGGATTTCCTAATTCACCTAAGTCATCTTAGAAGCCGGACAAAGATCCTGTATGGCTGTAACTATGCAAAATAACATCCCTCTTCTAGAGGGCAACACTGAAATATTTTAACTCAACATGCAATCACTTTTGCCTCTTTTTCATATATGGTCCAGCCTTGAAATACAACTCTTATGGGGCTACCAGGAAACTCCTGTAAACAGAATGCATGGACCCTAAGGGAATACAGCATTTATCAGCTGAATTTATGCTTTTCTCAGTCTTGAGAAAAGAGCTTATAATTCATATATCAGTTAAATACTTTATGTAATAGAGCATTTTTACATATATTTAGACTAGAAAGTTGTTGAAATGCTTATGCAACCTTTTAAAGGATTTTTCTTTTTCACTGCCAGATAAAGGATTATCAGATGAATTATATATAACAATGATGGCACTGTAGGACAGGTTTTATCAAAGATCATTACGGTAACTAAAAATACCACAGAAATTCACATGCTCCATCCTTGTGTAAAGTTGTTAATCGAAACTAGATATGTGAAGATGCATCAGTCTAATAAATATGAAATCTCAAATGTTTTTACACCCTCAGGAATGATTTCTCTTGATAACAACCTCCAGACAGGCATGATTATCTTACTGACACTACCTGGAATGCAAATTCTATGAATTCTGAAAAAAAAAAAAGTGTGACCTACTTACAACTATGGTGAAATACACCTTCAAAATGAAATATAAAAGTTTGATATATAGGAAATACATGCTCTGGCATATTTTTTCAGGATATTTTACTCTTATTTTTAATGCATTCTCAATATTATTATTAGAATGAGTGATACACCTGTAGTTTATAACAGACATCATATCACAATTTCATGGAATTGATGCCTTCATAGATGACAGGCCTAAACTTCAGAAATCATAATGCTTTGGATGGTTTATTAGTTTCCGCATATTTTTCATATAAACAGATTTACGAGCACGTTACATTTTAGCACTGCCATTAAGAAAATATGGTTTTTATAGTTCTAGACACACTTGGAGTAACCCAACGTGCTTTACATATTTATGAGGGATTTTTAGTTACAGTGTACTGATTAAAAACTAGCACCCAAACCTAGACATTAATAAATGTTTTAATTAAGATGGGAATATCATCTGGGATGAAAAATACATTCCCTATCCTTCTCCAAGAACTCCAGAAACATTAATATGATTATTACAACCAACAGTGCTGGTTATTTTTATGCCTGCAGCAACTACAGTTCCCAACAACAGAAGACAATCCTTTGCATCAGGTGCTGCATAAACAGGTACCAATATGCAATAGATACAGTACTTGTCATGGGATGTTGCAAGTAATTAATAGAAGACAAATTCAACCAAGGCATGTAGCACATTTTCACCTTCTACTGCTACAGAAGCAGATTGAGCAGGAGGTTTCAGCTGGGTATCTCACTGGAAAAATAGAATCATAGAATAGTAGAATGGATTCGTTTGGAAGGGACCTTAAATGTCATGTAGTTCAAATACCCCCACCATGGACATGGATGCCTTTCACTAGACCAGGTTGCTCAAAGCCCCATCCAGCCCGGCCTTGAACACTTCCAGGGATGGGGCATCCACACTTTCTCCTTACCACTCTCACAGTAAAGAACTTCTTTCTTATATCTAATCTAAACTTATTGCCTTTAAGTTTAAATCCATTATCCCTTTTCCTGTAACTACACATTCTTGTGAAGAGTTCCTCTCTACCTCTGTTGTAGCACCTTTACATAATGGAAGATGCTCTAAGATCTCCCTGGAGTCTTTTCTTCTCCAGGCTGAACAAACCCAACTTTCTCAGCCTGTCTTCATATAAGAGGTAGTCCAGCCTTCTGATCATCTTTCATGGCCCCCTCAAGACTTGCTCCAACAGGTCCACATCTTTCTTATGTTGGGGCCCCGGGGTGGAACACGGCACTCCAGGTGGGGTCTCATGAGAGCAGAGTAGAGGGGGAGGGAGAATCACCTCCTTCAACCTGCAGGTCACACTTCCTCTGACATAGCCCAGGGTACACCTGGCTTTATGGGCTGGGAGCACACATTGATGAGGCATATTGAGTTTTACGTTGTGTCTTAGAGTCCTTTACCACCACTCCCAGGGCTCTGTAATCCTTCTTGACACTCTCAGATGGCTCCTGACCTTTTCAATGGTGGTCCAGGAATAGCTCCTCCACCTGAGCAGGTCTGCTGCCTTTTCATGCCACAGGAGAACGGTCCAGGCACTTCCTGCAGTCAAGGCCTCTGCTGCATCCTGTCTTCAGCAGCTCCATCTGGGTGGAGGCACCAGCCACCGCTGGGGTGGATGGTGCAGACCCCTCAGACGGAGATGCAGCCTTTGCTCTCAGAGGAAGGTCCATCATTCTGCATGGGGAGGCAGGTGGGATGAGTGGCCATGGCCTGTGCAAATGGTCACAGAACGTTGCCCAGTTGCTGAGTTATGTGGATTTCAAGTGTCCCCATTTGGCCAAGAGAACATCCCATCCTGCATGCACTCCTATGCAAACTGCTGTGCCATGACCTGTTGCCCATCCCGGTTGCAGCACTCCTGTTGTTGCATCCTACAACATCCTGATGATGTATCCTACAGGATCATTATCATCCTATAAGATGCAGTATCCTACTGCATCATTGTCATCCAGAACTGCGTTGGGGGGCACATACAATCAAGCCTTGACGCAATACAGCATCAAGTCTCCTGACCTAGAGAAATGAACACGTATTACCATAGTAATCACTAAAGGTTGGCTATTGCAGTTCATACTAAAAAGACATAATTTTGAGCAACAATTTTTATTGAAGACAACTAAAATGAATTGCAAATGGTTGAGTGTCACTGTCAAAGACTGTGTTACACAAAAGCTGCAGTGAAGGAAAAGAAAACTGCTAACATACAAAGGCAGAATGCCACTTTTAGATAATGAGAGATTTCAGTATCCTCCTGCTTTTTCTGTCCATATCCTGGCACTGGTTTCAGAGCTTTTCTTCTTCTATATCTCCTATATGTTCACATCAGTCTGTGAATACCATGGTAACATTTCCTCTGAATGCCACTGCATCACTGCCACCCCCAGAAAAATTCTCATTCACCATCCTTGACTGTTCAGCCTCCAGATTTCAACATATACTGATTCTAACTGCCTACTTCCAACACGGAAAGAAAAGCAATCTCACACCCAAATATCTGTCCCACCCACCAGCAGTTCCCTTAATTTCTGTATTTAAGGATTCAGTTCTCCATTACTGACTTCCAAACTTAAACGTTACTGATGTTATTTTTTAGTGTGTTTGTTGTGCAAAATATTGTATAACATTTAATATAACACAGCTTCAGTAGGTTTTTAGATAGGAAAGCCTGCACATAAAAAATATCATTATTATTGGTTACAATCCACTGACTTAAACAGGAACTCATCTGCCCCAAAAGATTTGCAAAATCAAGCATTTAATGGCCATCACATTACTTTCAGTGGCTGACAACTCCCTGAAAAGTATACATTCCATGTAAGAGCTTTCCTGTTTTCCACTGCCAACACAATAACCAGCTCAGTCAGCTGGGCTATGTCCCTTTACCTTTTTGAATTGAACAGGGAGAATGACTATTCCCAGCAACCAGAAGAAGGAGGATATTGTGTAGGAAAGAACCTGCTTACTGATGTGAAATGAAGCTATTCCATTGATTTCAGTGACACTTCCGCCTTTTACAGAAGCAGGAAATTTGGCCAAGACAGCCTTCAGCCATCTGAAGAGCACTGCACAAGCCACAGTCGTCCCCTGGGAGGAAGATCCCCTGCCTTTCATGTCAGCCACTGCTTATTGAGTCAAACCAGCTTTCTGCCACATTTAATATTCAAAACATTACAGGCAAACTATCTTCTGCATCCACATCAGTGGCTCATTGACAAAGTCTCTAATATTGATTTTCTTACCAAAAATTGAAAACCTGTCAGTCTGAACACTGACTCTCCCCTTGACTCCCAACACAGCTCCAAGTAAGCTAAGGTGAAATCCACACAACTGCTGAAGGTGGTAGCAGGACACTCACTTTGCCTTTTCACAGAATCACAGAATGCTCTGAGTGGGAGGGGACCCACAAGGATCATCAAGTCCAACTCTTCAGTGAATGGCCCATCCAGAGAACTGAACACAGCCTGGGTGTTATACGCATCATGCTCTAACCAACCGAGCTCATCTCTGAAAGAGCTGACTGAAAGAGCTCTTCAGGGAAAATTACAATCCCTTCTGCTGAGAGGGAAAGGATTTTCTTCTTAAACCTTTATTGATTCCAGCTTGAAAAACACTTAGATTCCATGTTTAGGAAATTACCCTGAAATGTTTACTATTGTAATGCACAAAAGGTTCTTTCAATATTTTAGGTTATCTATTGAAAAATTAAATGTGATCCTAATTTCATTTATTAAAGAAAAATAAAAATTCAAAGGTAAATAGACACAGGCTATTAGGGTTTTTGCTACTTTGGTAAAAAAATTCAGCATCTGCACACTTGTACTGGTTTTGGCTGGCAGAGAGTTAAATTTCTTCATAGCAGTTGTTATGGGGCTGCGTTTTTGACTTGTGCTGGAAACAGCGATGATAACACAGGAATGTTTTAGTTACTGCTGAGCAGTGCTCACACAGAGCTGACGCTTTTCTGCTCCTCACCCCAGCCCACCAGCAAGGGGGCTGGGGGTGCCCAAGGAGTTGGGAGGGGGCACAGCCAGATCAGCTGATCCCAAATGATCACAGGGATATTTCAGACCATATGACACCATGCTCAGCCATGGAAGCTCCAGGAAGAAGAAGGAAGTGGGAGATACTCGAAGTGACAGTGTTTGTCTTCCCAGGTCACCATTACACATGATGGGGCCCTGCTCTCCTGGATGTGGCTGAACACCTGCCTGCCCATGGGAAGTGGTGAATAAATTCCCTGATCTGTTTTGCTTAAAAAACACCTTTTGCTTTCCCTATTAAACTGTCTTTACTGCCACTTACGAGTTTGCTTTTACCCTTCTTATTATTTCCCCCATCCAACTGGAGGAAGATGACCAAGCAGCTGTGAGGCTCACCTGCCCACTAGGATTATACCGTAACAATATTAAATATGATCCAGAGAAACACAACTTGGATCTAAGAATAAATCCATATGCAAATTGGGATATCTCTTTGAGACTCTCCTTCCCATTTAAACCTTGTTCCCATCCTTTCTTCTCCATCAGTCTGGTGGAAATAGCAACACAGAAAGGGAAAACATACACAAAACAAAGAAGATTGGACTCCAGAGATTTAGTGGCTGATATTCCTCTGGTAAGGTTGAAAGCTTTAGTCATTGACTTGTACTAAAAGAATCAAAAAAAGTGGTTTCAGACCACTCACATCCCTCCTGGTGGATCACAGATAGCAGCACAGATATGAGACCTGTGGTTTCTGCATTATGGGTACAGGGTAATATCTCCGTTTGAGGGATAGATGGGATTGTCTAAAACTTGTGAAAAAGGGAAGGACACTCGTGCAGGGAATGTCTATATGGGAATGACTCACAGTTTCCAGATCTAAGCTACTTTATTGAGGCTATGCTTTTATCAGGAATTAAAATGGGGCTCATGTCCATGCAAGTACATGCATACTGATCAAATATTAAATGACCCACTTGGTTCTGGCAAACCAGAATTCTCCCAGACACAGCCTGGGCATGATCTGGGAGTTAGTATGAATCACAGACCACTTCCATCTTGGGCTGTCTGGACACGACTGCTATCTCTGTGTCTCAGGCTGGTGAGAGACCTTTGCTGCATGGATGCAAACCACGTTGTGGCAGGCTGGGTCAGCGCCAGAAAATAGTTGTTGGCCATTTTCATTTGTTTATTAGCATACTAACCTCTGAGCATCTGCTCATATCATGTGTATGGTGAAAAAGGAAATATTCCCTAATGTATATTCCAGCACACATGAAAACATTCACCCTCAGAAATTTCTCTTGGTGCCCAGTTGTAGGGCAAAGCACACCAAGATCCCAGCTGGGATCACAGAGCCGCACACCAGTGATGAAACAGAGTCCTTTCTTTCCTTGAAAGAGTAAGGAAATTCCTGGTTTTATTTGTGAAGGAGAACACTAAGGTTTAAATCACATCCCTGTGACAACAAAATCTTCAAACTCAGCTTATTATCCATCCTGTTAGAGACCCTTGAGAGTCACTTATCCTCACTTCTCCAGAAAAATCCCTGCAAACCATTCCTACCTATATGGTCAGCATTGAGAGGGTTTGGGGTGTAATTAGTAACCCACAAGGATCCAGGAAAGTGCCATTCTGACAGGAACAGAAAGGCACAAAAGATTGCTAGACGCATCAAGACATCCCACTGTATATTACAAACTTGTGCTGCAGATAGAGAGAAATGAAAGAGAGAAAGCTGTATGGCAACAGCAAGAGAAAATTCAGAGAAGATTCTGGATCTCACAAGGATGCAGGCCAAACAAATCAACTCCAGACACTGGATGAACTATAGCATTTTCTGTCTCTTCTGTAACAAGTCAGAGACACAGGACACAATTTTGACCCAAGTCTGAATTTTACTTAAAAACAGGTGGAAAGTTCAAGATTAAGATTCTGATCCTGATCCAGAGCCACATTAATCATTAAAAAAACAAAAATCCCCAAGAGTAAGTGTATGAAAAACAACCACTCAGAAGCACAAGATTTTGACACTAAACAGATAGAAAGTTCTAAGATTCTTCTCTGCATCAATCTACCAGTGAGACCAGATCTAAAGTGTCTCAGTGCCAAGTCTTTGCAGCAATGCCAAGTTGTACAAAGAAATTCAGCAGAGGCACGTAGTCCTGTTTCAGCTGCTGCAAGTTCCAAAGTTTAAGGACTCAGGCCATAAATTGTCAAAATCAAGTTTGTTTGCTCAGCATCATTTTGGCACTTCTGTCTAAATGCATAATACCAATCTCTCTGGCATGGTTCTGCTCTATCTTTTCACAGTATCAGCTTTTAAAAAACTCAGAAATTTTAAAATGGAAAAGTGATATCACATGGTAACACACTGAACATCCCCTCCCCAGTTCAGCACCATAGTTAGAGCCGTTAAAGCCCTACCAGTACCCCCTGACACTTGGATGATATGTATCAGCTGTGAGAGGGATGAAGACAAATACTTTTCTACAAGTGTCCATGGCTACTTGCTGTATCAAATAATAATTAGGACTCTGCAGAGGAGTTTTTTCCCAGAGGCTCTCATCTGAATTCTCAGGCACTTGTGACAGAGGTAGAATATTAGCTAGTAGTAATCTGAGAGATTTCTGATCCATGGAGTCATGAAAAGCATTTGGACACGTGATCTTTGGACAACAAAAGCAGCAGACAACTTCTTACATATAGAGATAGCCTCCTGAAGAGACCAGAAATGAAGCAGCTCCCACTAGAATTTGGGAAGCAGCTACTTGACCTAGAGAACAATGTCAGGTCATTCATCCCATTCTGACTTTTGTCAGTGGAAAAAGACCAAGAACTACTAGTTCATTATAGCTGAGGTGGCAACAAAAGACTTCATCCTCACTGATTTAGCCAGCACTCCCTACGGTTTGTCTTTGGTTCCACTGAACTCATTGCTTCATACACAGAGCTTCCACAGGCTTTTCTTTCCTACTTCCGTGCCTTTGACCCTGCTTCTTATAAGCAAGTTTTTGACATACACATTGAAGCATGGCTTAGTGATGAAACAGAGCTGTCAATTAACAGAAAGTTCTTGTCTTTGAAGTCTTGTCAACCCCTGAAGGATATGCTTTTACTTAGTGTTAAATGAACCTGTGGAAGCATTTTATGGACCGCAAACAAAATAAAAAGTCTTTTAGGAAGCTGAAACCTTGCAGTCCCAGATAAATAAATCATGTGGACTCCATGAAGATTCAAAGACTGAAGAAAATATTCTGATTTACTGTGAGGGTTTGGATACTGACTAGACATTTGCATGAAATTCATCCTTTGAAACCAAAGTTGGAGCTATTCTGGGAAGCACTCTCTCATGAATAAAAAGCAACAGAGGAAGAGTATAAAATAGTCAGCTATATGGTCCCACAAACCCCATCACCATGGTAGTTATTTTTCTCTAGGTTCCTTGATACAAAGAATCACACTGACGGGTAAAAGGAAAAATTGAGGACACAGTAAAATTCTCAAAAAGTGTGTCTTCAAAAGACCACTGTGTCCAATGTGCTCAGCAAAGATTCTGGTAGCCAAAGCAATTAGCAAAATGCGGTCTACAAATTCAACACTGGAAGTATAGACAAGGTCACACGGGTACAGTTGTGCTGGCAGTTCTACCTGGAAGGATGGGGACAAGATTAACCAACCTGATGGTTTTAATACTCTCTGAAAGACGGAGACAGCTTCATTCTCAGGCTTGCATATGCTCTGAGCTGGCCCCGGTCCTGAGCTCTGAATACTCCAGGAGACCATTTGAAAGGTGACTTGTCCAGCAGCACCACGTAACAGAGCCACCACAAGGACACTAGTCCTCCTCCAATAAAATCAGCACTAACAGGCAAATGAAGAGTCCATCTGTTGTTTCTAAGGTAGAATAAAATACTGCTTTCCATACTCTTTCAGAATCAAACTTAAATCAGTCTTCTCTTACCGGCCTTCTAGCGACAGTCACAATAATGCTCTCACTTTAACCTATGTTCTGGGGAACCCAGAACACAGCCTTCAAACGCTGCCATGACAGCCAGGGAAAAGATGATACATGCTTTTGTGTGATTCTGATTTCAAAAGGACTTGCTCCACTAAGTTACTATGCTTTCTAACATTGACACAGCTTTAGGTGCGTAAGAAAAAACTATTATAGCACAGCATTCTCGACTTAGACTAAAAGGGAGGTATGTTTTCCTTTCTCTCCAATTACAGCAGCTCTTTAGTCTCTTTCTCAATTGTCCTTTACTGCCATAACTATCTTCTTTCCTTCTATTTTTTTCCTTATCACCAAGTCTGTTTCCCTCATTAGAAGACATTCTGCCCAGATTAGAAGCTTTTTTTCCCTGATGGCTAAAATTGTTTATTTATCAAGATAAACATTTTCTGTCTCTTTTACGTTATTCTTCAGCCCTTTGACCTTAACAGTCCTTCATGTTCCACATCCACCTCCTTCCATAACAGCTGAACTGTTTGACTCAGGTTTGAGAAATGAGTTCTTGTTATTTTATTGTTCTGATTTATTATTCTTTTGTTCCATGTCATTTTGACTAACCTGTATTCAGAAGATAGCTAGTTACACAGCAGGGGTGGTTTTAAAGAGATAAGCAATTTTATTGGAAGAAATAAGGAAATTCAACTTTCTGTCTCCTCTGTCAAGTAAGACAAAAGTAAATTTTCTAATTGCCTTATAGGTTAGGTCAGTCATTATCCTAAGGCATTACTATCTTCTTAGATTATTAGGTGACGACCATAAGATTTAAAGATATTGACCAGGCCAAGGCTAGACTTAATGTTATTGTTTACTGTACATGCACATTCTCCCAGGAGCATCTGGAAGAATTACTTTTTCCAGTAGTAATAAAGCAAAGAAGATACGAGTAAATAATTAGAGCTCTTGAAGGCAATGTACCAGCTTTCCAGTCCATAGCACATGACGGCTAATTATACCCGTGGCTGGAGCTGCAAACTGAAAACACTTTTCCTGTTCCGAGTACAGATGAGATTCTTATGAACGGAATGAAAAGGTTTGCTTTTAGCTCAGACCTGCTATGATGACCTCCACATTTATGAAAGACACTGGAGGGAGCTACTAACAATCCAAAACAGAGAGCTCAAAATACAGAACATTTTGCAGAAATATTGCTTTGGGCATTTATCTACCTTCAGCACTTGGTATGATACCAGGAACACAAAGAAGAGAACCAATGTGAGACAATGCAAGCAACACATCCAAAAGCCAGCATGGGAGGCGTTATGACAGTTCTATGAACCGTGAGTGCTTTTTAGTTAATCTTTTGTAGTTTGCCAGGGGATGGATGATGAAAAATAAAAAGCTGATGAAAGAAACTGTGTTATTCTTGTAAAGCACAGACCAAACTTCTAGACTTTCAAAAAACTTCTTCAAGTCTTTCCTGACAATTCATTAAAGCAAGATAAAAATGACAGCTTGATTGTAAGGAATTCATCAGAAGATCCTAGNAAAAAAAAAAGAAAAAAAAGTTTCTCAGTAATAATGGGGGAACTGTTCATTGCTTACGTGTATTTCCACCCCCTAAAAAATCTTCTGGGATGTAGAAGGGACAAAAAAAAAGGTTAATCAGTGGTATAAGCCTTCTGAGAATTTAATTTAAAAGGTCAGCCCCTAGCAGGAAATACACTGTAAAATTACCTATCTGTTCATAATAAAGATCTAACTATGCAGTTATAATCTCTGTGATATCTAAGCACCAATTGAACCATGTAAATTCAAAAAGATTGAAAATAAAAAGGTATTTTCTATTGTTCCTTGCTCTCTTATGTTTGTCTAAGCTTCTTCTATAAGGAGGGGAAAAAACCCTTCAATCCCCTTTTCTTTTCTAAGCAAAAGATCAACAAATATAAGTGAAGCAGCAATATTATCTACCCTAATTCTCCTCTTTTCTTTGTGGAAGAGAAAAAGAAGAAAAGAGATAAGGAATGAAGGGCTGTCTCGTTGTAACAATGCTTACTTAGCTCTTTGTAAGTCAAATCAAATCCAAATATGAACAACACTTTAAAATCAGTCCGGACGAAAGTGCAGGAGAAACACTATTTAAAGCTCTTATAGAAGAATTTTTAAGTAGAAGTGACCTTGATTTTCTTCCTTCCCAAGAGCATAGCCCTTCCAAATGGGACAAGTTTCCTTATGTCTTTACTTCCTGTATAATGTTTAGAGACTGAATAACTATATTTAATGAGTTTTGTAAATGTAGGGAAAATGTAGGTGGGAACTGTAAGAAAGGATGAACTCACGGAATCAGACGAAGCAGGCAACACATTGAATAATATTTTTCATTCATTTTTTTCTAAATAAGAATCACAGGCTGCACAAAGATAATGAAGAAGCAATGGGAATGTTTTCTGCAAGTGACCTTTTCCCCTTTCTCTTGATACAACAGCAGCAACACTGTTCTATTTCATATCCATCAAAACAGAACAAGTTCTTCCCAGAGTATGAAGTAAACAGTTCACCCTTCTAGGAAAACTCAGATGATCTCTGCTTGTTTCTCTTGGTGATTAGGTGCAGGTTATTAGCTTAGTTATAGCTCAGACAAGCCCTGCAGTACATCACGTGGAAAAGTGCTCCAGGTGGCTAGCAACCCATCTGTCACTCACTTGCTCCTTTCTCTTCTCCTGTTAATTTACTACTCCTGCTCTTCCCTTCCCACCTACATTGTCTCTTCTATAATTCATTTACACAACCTATTCAAAAATAATGTCCTCAAAGTTTAACATATTTTCTTTATTCCACTGCTAATAATTGTCTTACATAACACCTAAAAGTTATTTGAACCTCTGCAGTGACTGCTCTGTTCAGAGATTAACCTTCCAATAAGTTACAATACGTAACAAAACAGAGTAGCTGCCGGTTAAAAATTACTAAACACTCTTCATTTATGATGTAAATAAAAAAGTAACTTATACTGTTGAGAGGAAAACAAGGTGAACCTGTCAAAGTAACTGAGACTAGTATTTATTTTATATCATTCATAATAATTGCATTTTTTTTTCTTCAGCCACCTTAGCCTAAGTGATATGCAGCACTTTCTCTTTGGCAAAGAACGCAGGAGCTATCACCACCATAAAACTAGTCCATAGTTATGGAAATGCCAAAAGTATAATGTGAACAGATGAAAAGAGACTAAGGAAAACATAACTAGAAAAAAAGTTGGTAACTAAACCCTTACAGTGATACTGCTTGCTGAGTTGACATATGTTTTTGTCTTTATGTGGAATACACTGTACAATTAAAGCCATTCGCGGGGGTTTTTTACTGTTTTTATTTTTTATTACTTTTTTTTTTGTAATCAGTGTAAATTGAAAAGACTTGCAACCTCATAAATCACTGACTGTGATTTTCTTTTACTGCAATACAACTATGAAAATCTGGTAGAGATAGTGCATTATGCCATCAACTCATCAGCTTTTCTCTTACTCTTGCCCTGGAACAGAACTAATAGAATCCTGAGAATCATAAGGAAAAGCTATGCTGGTACATTAGAAGTCACATTTTTGTGTTATTATAATTCTAAAGCTGAATACTAGGAAAACAGGCTCATAGTTCTTATGGGAAAACAAATAGCCTTATCTTTTCACATCTTAGGAATAAAATAGCAGCATAGAGTTTCAGTTCAGATTATTTAACCAAAGCTCCATTTGAATCTCCTGATTTACTACAATTACCCCTGAATATCCCTCAATCTTCCTTAGTCTCTGTAAACATCATTAAGTGCATTTCTTCTTCCATGTCTGCCTAAACTTACTTCATCTCAGTAGATGGGTGCGATAATGGTAATCAGAATTCCAGACTCCAAATATTTTTTCAGAATAATGCTGCAATACATAATCATAAAAATAATTTTCAAGTAAAAATTCTGGGACATATTATTCCATCATTTTAAAGAGCACTTGTAACCGATCTTAAGTCATTTTACCTGACTTGCTAGACTTACTGTAATTCACTGTCTTTGTCTATTTTCAGTTGAATTTCTATGTGAACTCCTGAATGCTGCAGCATCCTCTTCTCTGACCCCATATTTTATCCTCCGGGTCTGAGAAATGCATCTGCTAGTAACACTTTTTTTCTTATTGCTTTAATTATGCTACTCATTCCCTCGAGTTTCTCCCTTAACTCATTACATTCGTCTCCATCAAAGCCCTGTGGAGTTCTGTTCTTATTTATCTCCCCCCAGCTGTCTTTGCTTTTCTTTCCATGACAGTCTTGACCAGCCAGTTTGCCAGCAGAGAATACAGAGACCTTTTGGCTTCCCAACTCACTATTTTGACTACAAATTCAGTCACAAGATTTGTGCCACCTCTTTGTTAAGATCTCCCTGAAAGCTCATTTCTGCTGTGCTCCCTGTAGGTAATCTTTACCTAATAGTGACATAAATGTTTAACTGTAGCCTTATTCCTAAAAGCAATTGTCCACACTGTTTGTATGCTCTTCATACCTAATCTATTTTAATGTGCTGATTGTGAGCTCCCCAGGAAATCACATGCCAGGAGTCTTATCAAGGAGGAGCACACATCAAAGGAGGCATTTCATCCATCATCATATCCCCTAAAGGTAACCATTTCTACCCTGGTTTATTAGAAGTTTGAGGATCTGAAGTGGAAAATGACTACCAAATTACTTACGCCGTCTCACAGAAGTGACTTGGTCAACCTCCTCCGGGTGCAACAAAATAGCCTCCTATTAAAACTATACAGGGAAGCACCTACTCTATCGCCAGCTCCTTTATATTTCTTTTAGCTTGGGGATTGCCTTTCTCCAGGCTTCCTTTATTTATCACAATTTTATGCATACTTACAGAGCACATTTTTTATAGTAAATAATGGAACTGCAATCTCTTCATTCATAATTGATAGGTTTTGTACTCCTGCAGCCTGAGTACATTTTATGAAGAACCAGTGATACATAGTTTCTTTTGGAATATAGTCCATGATCTGTATTTTTTCTCATTAGTCATTTCTGAAATCCCACAAAGTCATAAACAGAAGAGAGCTGTGCTGCCTTTACCAGAACGTCCATCCAGCTCCAATCCTGCAAACTCATGGGCAGCAGGCCCGCAGCAGATATCCAAGGCAGAAAATACAAGCAGCAGGTGAGTTGGGGTACTATAACAATACTAAAATTTTCTGTTTAGCTATGGAACTCTATCCATTTCAGCCCACAGCAGATGATTCTTTCATTACTTCTTAATATACCTTATTTATCTAACATGATTATATGGCTTTACAGTGCTTTTAATGACAAAGTTTGTGTTATACCTCTTAGGGTGCTCTTCCACAGTACAGTTTTCCCTTTAATTTTTAGATCTCCTTTAGGAACAGATATAATTTTTGTTTGTCTGTCTCCTTTAATGTATCCTTGGATTTTATCTAAATTTATCTCTGTTTCCTATTTGTGGTCAATCTCCTATCTTTTTAGGGTATGCCTGCCCCCAGATAGCCATCCTTCCTGCAAATGTATGATGATGAGGTCCCAAGCATGGGCCATTTCCTTTTATTCTTTCTTGCAGAATCTTCCTATGTTTATTTCTCTCCATCAGCACGAAGGCCATTCGGATGCAGCAGTCCAAGCATCAGGTGACCTATAAAAGTCTTATGGATGAACTTTTCTGCTTGACTGGGTTGCTGCAGGGAGCTGGGGAAGCTGCGGATAAGAAGCTCACCTGGGAGAGCCATAGATGCCCTATATGCCAGGAGGAGCCCACAGGATAATTACATACTAAACTGGGAATTTCCACCTCTTCCCTCAGTCCTGCTGGATTCCTTTCTACATTGTGCTTTATTTCCAGACTTTTTGAGGGGACGGAAGGAAGAATATTTTGCTATCACTCTTACTGAGTGGTAACTCAGTACTTCACTTCGTTGGTTTTCCTTTTACTGAATAAGTTTTGTTCTCTTTTTGTCCTTTGTTTTTTGAGTTTGGAAAAGAGATGAAGGATTTCTGCATCTTTCCACTGCCTCCCTGCACTTTCAGATTCTGCTCACTTGAGATTCCCAGCCAAGGAAGGCATTATGTTAAGTGCTGCACTATCAGCAGAAGTCACAGACACTTTTTCAAAAAAAATATTTTTTTCCCAAGAGATACTGCAAAAAACCACAATTCCAGGAGATCATGGGGAGGGCAATCTGTAATGGACAGTACAGAGATGCTGAGTTAGCAAACACTGAGGTAAATCAGAATGAGAAGTAATACAATTATGTCAGTGCAGAGATTTCCAGAAGAGAGCTGTGCTGGGGCAGTGCTGCCCCCTCTAACAAACTCCTCTGCCAGGCTATACCTCACCCAGCTACTTAGATTTGGGAGCCCAACCTCCCTTGTCTGCATGGCCAGTTTGCACCAGAAAGCTGAGAAATCTCTGTACCTCATTCCACTCTGCAGCACTCATTCCCTTAATACATTCTGAAGAGTTACACTGATGTGTGTGTGTGCATGTGTGTGTGCAGCACATGTAAATGGCACCTCTTATATCTGATGTTAAAAGATGCAATTATGCCAACAAATGTCATTGACTAATCAAGACTCCTGGTCAGACAAACCACTACCACCACACTGGTAAAAGGCATCACAAACCAGTTGAAGAAAAGCAGTATTTAAAACCAAATGAGTCTGTGAGACTGACAGCTGACCCATCCCTGGGGAACGGTGAGGGAAGGACTTCAGCAAGTTAACTGAGCGTCACCTGCAGTTCTGCACTAGCCTCCTTAAATGTGAGGTGCTCCATCTCCACAGAGCTTCTGATACTGATCCCCAGAGCCAGACTTGAGTTTGTATCTAATGAAGAATCAAGTTAACAAATAACATGGCTGATTGATGTGCATTTCTGAGCTGGTTACATTCCAACTGAGATACTTTTTGTCTGCCGTAGCTTATACAGCTGGAGAAAACAGGCACAACACAGAATCACAGAATGATTTGGGTTGGAAGGGACCTTAAAGACCATCTAGTTTCACACTCATGCCTTGGGTAGAGACACCTTCCACTAGACCAGGTTGCTCAAGGTCCCATCCAACCTGGCCTTGAACATTTTCAGAAATGGATCATCTACAACTTCTCTGGGAAATCTGTGCCACTGACTCACCACCCCAATAGTAAAGAATTTCTTCCTGATATCCAATCTAAACCTGCTCTCCGTCAGTTCAAAACCATTATTCATTGTCCCATCACTACATGGCCTCATCAAAAGTCCATCTCCTCCCCTCTTGTAGCCTCTTTAGGTGCTGGAAGGTGCTCTAAGGTCTCCCTGGAGCCTTTTCTTCTCCAGGCTGAACAAACCTAACTCTCTCAGCCTGTCTTCACAGGACATGCTACCATGTACCCTGAATACAGATACCTCAGATAACGTGTAAATATCCCAGAGCTATGAAAAATGTTTTTCATGATAAAATGAACAGCTTTAACTTTCAGTTGATTTTTTTTTTGATATAACTTTTCTCCCACTGTACTGTATTTTTTGTGAGGTTATTCAGGAAGCTGGACATTATCAAACAGGCTTTTTATTTAAAGAAATGACACATTTTGCAGATTATAATACTGTTCTATGAATGCCAATTATTTTAAAAATCACAGAAGGAGAAGGCCAAAGATTTGATCTGCTCTAGCTGTAGCACACTGTTATCCATTGATGCTGGGTGATTATTGAAAATCACTTCTCAACAGTGAAGACCAAACTGTGAATGGCAACCAGATTGTGGGACATTTCAAAAATGTATGTGAAGCACAGAGAAAGGATAAAACAGAAACTTGTGTTAAAAAGCAGCATAGAGATTTTTTCAACAATGCATAAGAGTGGGACAGCTTGGCATATTCAGAGAATACTTTTGCTTTAAAAAAACTAAGTATTCTCTCTGATCCCAAGAGGATCTGCCACACTATCATTTATTCTCTAGCTAATGGGCCAGGTTCACTCATAAAATGGTTTGCATTCAGCAACACCAAATTAAACTTCCTGGCACACCCACCCACCCTGCTGTGCTTTCACAAGTGCTCATGTACCTGAGCAGCCAGGGGGGCTGGGCATGGACCTCGCTGGAAAGAAAAAAATAAACCCAAAAAGTAAATTTTCCTCCCAGGTCAGTTCACAAGGCTGATTCCCTGTGCAGCTGCACAACAGCAGGGCCAGATCGAGGGCTGGTGTAAGAGGGATGAAGGGGGTGTCAGTCCTCTGGCACAACGACCACCAAGCCGCAGTTCATTTCTGTGATGGCTCAAGCTGATTTAGGGGATTAGGAATGACACCTTCTAGGACTAGCTGATCTGAGTGCATGGGCCAGTTCTACTGGTGCTTCTGAGCCACTTGAATGTTTTCAGTAGTTTCTGGCAGCAGATCAAGCAGAGGGTGCTGCCTCTCTCTGATTACAGACAAACTACTTTGCAGACACTCTCAGTTGCTGCTGTGTGTTTCCCCCACCATACCTTCCCTGCGTCTTCACAGACAGCCTGGGCTGACTGTAATAGGGTATATTTTTGGCTGAAAGTGTGATTCTCTGTAATCTCTCTTTCTGAGTGGAGGCAATGTGATGCCCTCCCTAACCTAGAATTTCATCTATGGTTTGGGAGATGACAGACGAGAGGGACAGAGGGGGCACACACTGGCCTTTAATCCTGCCCATAATGACTATTATCAGTACTGTTGCCAGTCCCTGACCCAGGATTTGATGGGAATTCCTTCTGAGGCTGTGAAGAGATCAAGGATAGCTGCTTTATTAAAGCTGGGAAAAATACACCTCTCTGCATGGTGTCAACAGCAAGGTTCAACCTACAAACACCGAGTAGTCGCACTGAGGCAGCTCAGGAGCAGCTGATGGTCACCAGTCCCACCACGCTGGCTGTGCTGGGCACAGCTGTGCAGGTAGTGCAGACCCCAGCAGCAAAGGAAGCAAGGCTGCCTCTGCTGCTGGCACTGGCATCCCCCTAAAAGTAACTGCACACCTAACCTAGCTTGTCTGAGCAGTGGAATGAGAGGACATGTGGGTCCTGTAATCTTCCCTCCTTCCCACCCACCTTCTTCCTCCCAGAGCATTCAGTGCATCCTGTGACTCTTGTCCCTGTTAAAATTTGGCAGTCATTGACAGTGATTTGAACATAGGGTTGGTCTCAATAAAAGACAGATCAAAATGAATTTAAAATTAGAAGTGTGTTGCTTCTCTTGGATAATAGCTAGATTTTCTAACACAATTGGCCTTTTTCCCCCCAGATGAAATGTCTTTGATCTTAACATTAAAAAACTGTAATTTCTAGGGATCATGAAAATGTAGTTGCTCATAAAAAATTTGTAACATTGCATAAAGTTTAGAAGGTAAACCATTTCTTGGTGTTAGTAATAAAGTTACAAGTAAAGAGCTAACATAAAATGTTCTGAATAATAGTATGCTGAAACTACTTGAAGAGCTGGAATGCAAACTAGAAGGGGATGTGTTTGAATCTAGTTTTGTGACATTTTATTCAAAGGACTTTGTTTAAAAGAATGCAAGAGAGGCCATCAGTTATCTGTCACTGGTAGAGCAGTACTGTAGCTTACTGTAGTTCTAAGAAAAGTAAGTTTCATCTTGGCACAGGACATGAAACTGTAAGCATGGCAGAGAGATGCAGAATGCCATAAGTTATTTAGTCAAAATTAGGCTTATTGGCAAAATCTAAAGCAGTTAATGTTATACTCACTCTCCAGGAATGCCACAGTCCCATAGATTTGGAGAACATGAATAACTATAGTTTGTTTCTCAAAGAGATTTCATCTCTTTTAGAAACCAAAGCATGAAACCCACTAATTTCTGGTATGTCACTACCAGAATTTTCTAAATTGTTGAGAAAAGGAAGGCAAACCTATAAAGTGATGGTGATTGTTTTGAAGACTGGAAGTCAAATAAAGAGCATCTTGTTGTTCTGCTGGCATGATGGCAAATCAGCAGAAACGCAAAGATAACTCGCCTGAAAAGCCTGAAACTTCAAAGAATGTAAATGAGTCGCTTAAACACAAAATATAATGAATTACTATAGTATAAACTAAAATAATGTATAGGAAAAATGTGTAGATATTTAATAAAATATTTATGAAACTGGTGGCTATGAATGCAACAAGAAAAATTCCTTATCCTTCTTGTCAGTAACCAAAGTTGTGGAGAATGACAAATCACTCTTACGGGTGGATCTGACTGACTTCTCAGAGAAATAGTTCAAAAGGGGTCTTGTTACATCCGCAGATGGAGAGCTCAGAGTGAACAAAAGCCTCTGGGCAAAATGCTCCTCTTATTACTTTAACACTATAATAATATAGTCTTAATCTCTTTGCAGTCAATGCATGATTCTAGGAGTTAACTTAGGAGGAAGCACTTGTGTTAAAAAGTGCTAAGTCCTCGTATAGCTTAAGAGACTTCAGTAAGAAGAGAAAATCTACAGTACAGCTGAAATTTCAGTCAGAAAGTTGGTGCAGGAGAAAGGGCAGGACCACATCAGACTCTTCGTTCTACACTACTGGAGTTTTTACTCAAGACTTCAATACTTGAATTTCAAAAGTTCCACGCAAAGAGTGACTTCAAAGTGAAGATGGTCCCAAAATATGATCAATATCAAGTGCACCTACCCAAGAGATTGCTTTGTTCCCTGTTACACATTTGGATCTTGGTCCCTGACAGTGCTCCAACACTACACCCAGGCTGCTGCCACTGGCTCCCTTTCAGATGAGCCCACTTGATACCTTCAAAATTATATTTCTGAGAACTCCTTATTGCACTGAAAAATCACATGAACTTAAGGTCAGAAAATGCCAGCAGCAGGTGTAGAAAGAGCACAAAGCTTTGCACAAAGGCTTAGCTCTCCCAAAAATGTCTGACAGAAGCAAGAAAAAGAGGCTGGCACAGAGGGAAAGAATAAACATCTAGTCTTATATTTAACTTATTTGTGGATTTTCTCTTACAAAATAAATTTCCAGTGTTATAAATTAAGGCTGAGAAATGGGAAAAAAGTGGAAAATAAGTACAAGTTGATAGGTACTCTAGGTTTGATACTACAAACTGCTTTATACCTTCAGACCTTATTGAAGTGTTGAGAAACAGAGTTTCTCGCAATGAAGGGAGTGAGCATCTGGCAAGATCAGACTGTTGGCACTGCCTCCAGGGAGCACACATTTCCAGAGCAAGAAGTAATCTCTCTTATCTCTCTTTTTATTCCCGGCTTCCATTTTGTTTAAGGACTAGGCAGGTTCACAAAAAAACCTTACTCATTTCCACAGTACTATATAAAAATGAGGCAAATGAATAATGGAACTGCTCACCCATGTCTGCAAGGCAGTGATGGATAGCATATATCCATTTAGGAGATGGGAGTTGTCGAAGAAACAGACACCAGGAAAAACATGATAAAAAGATCGTTCACCTTTGAAATACACCTGCTGGTTTCGCCTGCAGATAAAGTAGAAAAATAAAGACTGTTTTGCCCTTGTCTTTAAAAACAATGAGACACCAGGAATGCTGAAACATTTCAGGTGGTTCTCCCAGCTGCCATGCTGGGACAGACAGAAATGGGCTGCTGCTGTAACGTTCACAAAAATGGAATGAGTGTGCACTTAGAGCTCTGCCAGCCATGGTCTGGGTCGCTTGCTCTGCAGAGGAGCAGTTCTCATGAACTTCAATGGAGATTACTCAGCCTCTTGTATTTTTCTTCTGCAAACAGATCTTTTTTCCCAATTCTCCCACAATTAAGACTGGGTTTTCAAGAGTCTGCAGCACCCAGCAGCTCTTGCTGTATGATATATGGCTGGGTACAAAGCCACAGTAGAGAAGCTGAAGCCACTTCTACAGGATCCATTTGCAGGTCTTGATTTCATTTGAACACCAGGCCCCACACATACGTATTACCAACTGTAAAATAAACCACATGTCCCATGAAGAGGACAGTATAAAGCTGGTATAGCAAGTCAATCCCATTAAAATCCCATTAGTTCTTGGGATGGTTCATTACATAGATATGTTTTTGTCTACCATGAGCATGACTATTTATTATTTCTTGAAAGCATACTTCACAGTGGGACTTCTAGCACTGATTTCAGTGTGTTCAGGATGCAGCCCAATGTCTGTAAGACACAACGAATAAAATCTTAAATTTTGTTGTTCTGTTTAAATTAACAGTCTGTATCAGTGAAGGGTGCAGCATTTTGTATGTAGGTAAAAGAATGCAGCTAGAATTTTTTTTTCCTCTCACTTCAGCTAAAGATTTTTCGAGATATAATAATCCTTCTCCTCACTCCAGTGAAATGCTATTTTGATAGAATTAATTTTAAATGAGCTCCCAGCCTTTCATAGTTCAGCGCACTAATTACATCCACACAACACAAACGCAAGATGACGCCTTTCATACATGGGGTCATAAGGATGCTGGAGCCAGGGAAACGCAGGAAGCAGAGCTGAGATACAGTGTGTGATTTGTTCATCTTATTTTACACACAGAGGCACAAAAGCACATTCCTGCTAAATGCTGCAGTTCTACATAAGGATATAAACCTGCAGAAATGAGATACAGATAACTAAGGATCTTTTGTTCTTTTCACCTTAGAGCACAGAAGAAGTGCAGAACTGCCTCATATTGTTAGCCAAGAACGTTATTAAGAGCTAGCAGTGGGCCAACACTGCTAAAATCATCTGAGATATATGCAGGTGATCTTTTTTTCTGACTAACAGTAAAGAGAATCAAGACAATATTTAAGGTTTGGGCTTCTTAAAAAAAAATTAGTTCATTACAAAAAAAAAAATTCATGTAAAAACCATTTAATAAAAAAACTATTTTTAAATACACCGTCTGTTCATTAGACATGAGAGACTATCAAAGATTTCTTCAGAACTTAACTTTCTACAGTTCAGTGTAAGATTTTTTAAAAGTAGTATTTAAATTGATTTCAATTCTGTACAAGCCACAGGCTGGAAATGACAGAATGAGGACAAAATAATTTTAAAATATTTTTAAAATAAATATTTGGAGAAAATTTAGTATTGGATCCTATATACATCCATACTTTTCTTCAATTTTTCTTCCCCCCTAGCCTCAGGGAAGGCAACAGCTGAGAAGGAAGGCTGCATCTCAGTCAGAAGTCTCTTGAATCATAGTGCTAAGATTTAAATGCTGCAGTGTTCTGTACACTAACTATGTTGGAAATGTTAGTTGGCAAATCCTCTATAAGCCCTTATTAACTCCTTATGTTAATTTCAACATTTTCCCTGATAAGCATCTATAAATCAGCTCCCAAATTCCCATCTCTAGTCATGTAACAAGGCTATTTAATAGATTACTATGCTTAGTATACATACCAACTACTCTGAAGGCAGATTAAATCAGCTCACTTGATCTCCAGCCTTAACTTAAATTAACGTGCTACTTACTTGCCCTGCAACACGTTTCTCTGCTGCTTTAAAAGATTTTTTTACCACTCTTGGGAAAGCTTGGTTTGGTAGAGAACTCATTTAGATTTTGATATCTAAAAGTTAGCACTCTCATTTAAAGTCAAGGCCCAGGCTTTCTCCATGGTAATAGAAAGAGGCTCCCTTGGTGGTAACTGGTTCTGCATAGGTTTAACCATTCTTTAGAAGCAGTTTTCTCTTTGCACTAGCTTTTGAGGGAATCATAATTGTGGAATAAGTGCTCCTAAGATTGAAGGCAAAAGTTAGGTCAGCTGAATCTGGGTCATTTGCTCCATAATCAAGTACAAACTCCCTGTAATTACTTAACACGTTTCAGAAAGGGAACCATTAGGACCAAGATTTACAGTCAGCTGGGTGGGAGAGACCAAGTGCCTTTAGGTGGTGGTGGCAGAGAAGGCAGGGCATGCTCTCTAGCTGTATTAATTTTGAAAAACTGAAACTTTTACTGGAAGGAAGAGAAAGAAGGAAGATCCCCAAAGTAACTGGTGAACAGCATAGTCAGTCTGAGTGCTGCAGACCAGTGCTCACAGCTTGCTCTGCATGAATTGAACCAACTAAAAAGAAGTTTCTGCCTTAATGGCATAGGTTTTTCTCCTCATCTTGGACTGGAAAATTAATCTTGGACTTGCATATTTTTTTTCTTTTCTAATAGGTATAATTCATTTCAAAGAAAACTTTTCCAAATTGCTATAGTCCTGACAAGTTCTCATGACAATACTCCTATACCTGCTCTATGTGAGCTAATCCAAGCCAGAGCCTCACACTGAGCTCCTGCTGAGCTGTTCCACACCAAAAATCCTAGCTGGTCAACCAAATAATGGGATGTACAGTTCAACTCTTTAAAGAGGGAAGACCGGCATTCCTCTGCAGAGCAGCACACAACTGTATGGATTCCCTGCAGGCTTTTCCACTCCCTTCTTGTTCTGAGCTAAATGCTATTAACACTGTCTCATGCTAAATAAATGAAAGCTTTTGCACTTTACACATAAGGATGTCCTGGCCTGAAGCATCTTTCACAATTTGGATATTGGACTCTGAGCAAATAACTCTACATCAAGACATGCTCTCAAAGATGAGCCAAAGGAATATTTCCCTTGGACTAGCACAAAGACTAAACCTGCTGCTGTCTCACATCTGAAAATTGCCCAGCAATGCACGTGCACATCTGACTGGTGGGAAGATTATCACACAAACAATCCCAAATCCGTGCATGATGGAAATTCCTTTAATATCCATGAAAGATATGCACATTGATTTTCATACAGTCACTTTTAGTTGTATGTTTGAGTAGTTACCTATATGAGTATGTGGAAGGAAAATCATTTGTGGCTACTAGGAAAGTAACCTCACAAATAAATGGGTAAAATGCTGCCTTTATTTTCCTTCTCTGACCATAGAGACATTTAAGGAAGGCTTTCCACCTTCATCCTTTTCAGGATGTAGTCCTTATGGTTTTGCTGCTTCAACAAAATAAAAACATCTTATTAAATGTATTGACCTAATTCACGCTTTCAACAAAGAAAATGAACAAACAGTATGATTTTAAAAAGTGTAAAGGCATAATTTCAATTCTTTTGACCTCTGGAAAAATATCAAAGCCTTCCTTATTATATTAATCCATATAATTGTATTACAAATGACAAAACAAGGTGCCTGGATGAAAGTTTCTTATCATTTCCAGAACTGTATGCTGTGCAAAAACATTGTAGTGGGAAACTGCAAAATTTCGCATCTTCATTTGGTTGACACACAAGTGTCAGAGTTCCCTTGGAGCAGGAATTCTGGATGCCACCAAGCTGAACAGAGCAGTGCCACCCTTCTGTTAGGGCAGAGTCAGCACTCTACGGGCTCCAGTATAGACTTCAGTGCACAAAAATCTTTTTTGACCTGAAGTTTAGCCAAGGGGCTCTGCCCAGTCATTCCAGTCTGCCATAGCTCTGGCAGCTACGGGAAGTACTTTTAAATTGCTGTTAAAAATTACACAGCATACACTATAATAGGGAACAACAAGGGGGAGAAAAAAGTCTTTCCAAGAATGGGTGTTGCTGTGTCTGCTTTTCCTTCCCATCATGGAAAAGAACTGAAAATCACAGCATCCATTCCAATGAACAGATAACTGGAACTGCGGAGTTCCTCCTCAAATTGCAATATAAAAGGTCTCCGTTTCAGAGGTCTCGGTTAGGAATCCCACTAGAAACTGCATATATTAACTAGAAGACATATACGAAAATAAAAAGGTTGTCAGAATGCCTTCAAAACAGAAAAATTAGTGATCTAAAAATCCAGAAATAACTGAAATTCTCACTCCATAAATCTTGAATTAGGTTCGATCATGGTGAATTGCGTTGCCTTCTGGCACTAAGCCATGCTAATTACTTCAATCCTCACTCAGGGAGTGGTGAGATTTAATATTACCATCAAAGTACATCCAGTCAGTCCTGCATCAGCCATACAGAAGCCACAACTCAATCAGACACTGAAACTAAGCTCTTTGTTCCCTTTTATGTTGCTGGAGTCCTTGTCAACTTAAATTACATGTGAATCAACACAAAGTCTTAAAGACATAGCTGCCAGTGAAAACTTTTTAGCATGAGAGGGATTAATCACAGATAGCAATTAACATTCTAAGAATTAAGTGCAACTATAAAATTATATAAATGCTAATAAACAAACTCATTAGTACTTATTTTCTTTCTGCTACAAAGATTAATCAAGGGTCATAACGCTACAGCTGACAGGACTCCTGTGATTACAGCTCCGCTACGCAGTTAACTTACCCTAATATTCATTCCCCTTTTCCTACAAACTGCCATATGGCCCTTAAGGAAGAATGGACAATGTCAAATGATTTTTTTTTAACATCAGAGTGATATTCAAGAGCAGAACTCTTCAAAATCTACATGAAATGAAATTGATCATTAAAGTGAAATCCCAAATTCTGAAGGTTTTTTTTTACTTAAAATACAACAGCAGCAACAACAAAAACCCAACAATCTTGTCTTTTGAAATCACAGGATGGGTCAGGTTGGAAGGGGTGACAGTGGCTCATCCAGCTCAACCTCCCTGATTAAGGGAGGCAACCTAGAGCATATGGCATGGGATTGAATCCAGACTGGTTTTCAGTATCTCCAGTGAGGGAGACTCCACAGCCTCTCTCAGCAGAGAGGCACTTAATGCTTAATGCAATCAGCTCTTGGTCACAGCTAGGTCTATTATCTGCCCTAGGAGGGAGTGGAGATGTACCCAGCACAATTTCAATCTTCTGCCTTTATGACCTGTGAAATGCAATGTGAAAATACCTAAGTGTTTCCAAGGAAGTTAGCTCAGTCTTTGACCTGTACAGGTGGCTCAGGTAGGATGCCACATAAAAAAATGTGAACTAGCTTCCAGAGCCAAGCTGGTTATCTCTGTGCAGCACTGACCTGCACCTTCACACCATCTGGACTGTCTGCTCAGGTCAGTGCTAGCTCAGAGCTCTCTGTGCCCAGCAAGGTCACAGACCTTCCTTTTCTCCATTACCTCCTCCTGGCTGGCTCCGATAGCCTGTTTTGTCAATGTCCTGCGTGAGCTATTATTTTGCTTTCTTTTGGGTGATTCTGTCCTCCCATTTGGGCAGGAGGCACTACTTTCTTTCATTAATCTTAAATTAGGTTGTAAGTGGGATAAACTCACTGAGTAATATTCCTATTGTGGTGGCACCTGGAGCACACCAGGAAGAGAGACAATACAGAAGTAGTTCCTGGTATAGGGAGCCCACACTGTGGTATCAGACAAATTATATGGAATTTACTCCTGGCTGAGGGCTAAATAGCATTTCAAATCTTTTTCAGAAACCACTTACAAAGCTTCTGGGCATGCCACTGTCCTAACACAGCCAAACACTGATTCACCAGCAGCTTACAAATGTACAGCAGCATACACATAAGCATACAGACATGCCCTAACACCCACATTAACATCCCTTCCCTGCAATCTGGTGACAGAATGAATGAGATAAGCGACCAGTTGAGGGTGGAAAATGTCTCCAGTTAATGACAGTGAGGAATGGTCTTTTCTTCCTGAAACCACTGTCTATACTGAAAGGCCTATCTGACATGGTCTTGACATTTCTCTGCACTTGTAATGCCTGAAGCAAGATACAGATTGAAAATCTCTATTTTTACCTTTCAAAGGATTTGGCTACTCATCTTCATCTGCTAACCTGAGGAGACTCAACCCCTAGTTTTCTCCTCCTGAAGATCCTACTCATTAAGAAAAAATCCTTCAACTGCTTCCCTTATTGATAATAAATGATAAGAGAGCTGCACTTGGCAACTGGGCTAGCAGAGATGGAGGATAATTGCCTTCTTTTAGAAGGCAAAAGGAGATGACTCCTGAGGTCGTGGCCAAGTGAATAAAATCCTAAATTTTGTGTGGTATAGTTTCCCTATCAAATGCTGGATAATAAACAAAAGAAATGCAAACAAAGAGAGAAATGGGAGAAGGCCAATTATCCCCTGGGCTGCATCAAAAGCAATGTGACCAGCAAATGAAGGGAGGGGATTCTCCCTCTCTACTCCCCTCTCATAAGACCACCACCTAGATTACAGCATCCAGCTTTGGGGTCCCCATCACAGGAAAGACATGGACCTGTTAGGATTGGGTCCAGAGGGGGCCATGAAGATGGAGAGAGGGCTGGAGCACCTCTACTATGAAGACATGCTAAGAGAGTTGGGATTGTTCAGCCTGGAGAAGACTCCAATGGGACCTTATTGTGGCATTTTAATACTTAAAGGGGGCTTATAAGAAAGATGGGGACAAACATTTTAACAGGGCCTGTTGCAAGAGGACAAGAGGTAATAATTTTAAACTAAAAGAGAGTAGCTTTAGAAAAGTTATAAAGAAGACTTTTTTTTCTGATGAGGCTGGTGAAACACTGAAATAAAGTTGCCCAGAGGCAGTAGATGCTCCAGACCTGGAAACACGCTTTCCATGGATTGGTATCATGATGTGCCATCCTATAGAGCTGTGAGTTCAGTGTTTAAGACCCTGTCCTGGTCAGTCAGAGACCAAAGAGCAATTCAAACGACCAGCCACTGGGGTTCTCATTGTCCTCCCCAAGCAGATGTCTACTGCCATTTGAGATGCCCTAACGTCACTTGACTGATTTGTAGGGGCCACACAGGTCTCTTATAAGACCTACAAGAGATATTCCAGCTTCGTGCAGGTCACGAGCAGGCTGGAGCACCTCAGATTATACCGAGCAGTCGTGGCTGTGCAGCTGAGTCAAGCCTCTTCAGAGGTGGAAAGCATCGTCAGTACTGACAAGGACTCCATCAACAAGAGGCGTTTAGGCACCTACAGTGCATGAAGTTCTATAAATAATAAATGTCCTCAATGCTTGTGGACCCAATACATGAATCGAGGCATTCATATGGAACTGAAATCCATTGTGATGCATTTTAATTGCTGCAGGCCAAGAAGAAATCTCAACAGCATAGAGGCACATGATTATAATGTTTCCCAGACTGGATTTCCAGGTCCATGCACGGTAACTGTTTCCTAACACAGAGTGGGTCAATTTTACCAGCCAGGAACCATCTATCCGAACAAACTTACTGCCTAACAAGCAACTCCCAAACACTGACTCATGGTCACTGGAATCAGTAACGTTTCCACACTGCTTCAGCAGTACTGCTGAAACGAGAAACTTGGCTTACCTAACTCTGGGAAAATAGACATGAAGGTTTTTGTATGAAGTCCTCCTCATTTTAAAATACAGTCTGCACAAACAAATTCAGGATATTTACTCTGGAATTAAACTACTGAAAGGCAATTCTTGTATATCAACAAGGTAAAATCGTAATGGATCGAAAAGTCTTTTGGAAGTAGAAAAATTGGGATTTCTTACAGTATATTCAAAAATGCTTCAAGTCCAATGCAGAATTCTGAAGAATTATGAATAGCTAGACCACTGACTCTTAGCCTTACTATCTTCCTGTATCCAAGTGGAATCAAAGGGTTTCACCAACACAAAGTCATGGGGCAAGAAAAAGGCTACAAAACATACAAGAACGCCGCCCTAGGAAGCATCCTTCATGTAGGAAGCCTTTATCTCACCCACAAATCATCTGGGAACCTCCAGCAGACGGAAGAAGGCAGAGGTTTGAATGAACATCAGTGCCTCAGAAGTGCGAAGCTACTTACATAAAAATAGAACTCTGTCCTATGCAGCAGCCTGTGAGGATGTGCAAATTCTGCTGCTGCTGTAATTGTGAAGCCCTTGAAGCTCATTCCCACACATACATTCTCATACATTCTTTACAACCCCTAAACAAGAAAGGGCACAGCTAGACAAAGTAGATTGTACATAATCTAAAGATAACTCATTTTTATTAATATGTAAATTAGCAAGCTGCTATCTATGTACATAATTTATTAGGCACAAACATATATGAAAAATTGCATTTGGAGTCTCAAGGCTAAATCTAAGTAGCATGTTTCCTAGTAAAACATCTAATTTTTTCACATGGCTGCTGAAAGTGGCCATGAAGCATGCAAAACAGGCACTTAATAAGGATCTAAGTTATTATTTCAGCTCTGAGTACTCAATTTATATGTCCTAGTTGGCAAATTGTTCTTCCAGCATTCTTCTCCTATTTAAAAGAGTATTTATCCCTAAATAAGGCATATTGTAATGTCTCCTAGTATGAGTGCTGGGACTCAACACACCTTTGTTTAGCACCTTAACTGGGAGACTGCTCTGCTGTCCTGGTAATTGATGGAAAGAGGAAGAACTTCCCTAGCTTGTGTCTCCCTCCCTTTTTTGTATCTGAGGGATCTGTGCTCTTAACTTTACTTCAGTTCAGTTGATGCCTTGGAGGGGCTACCTGAAAACAGAGGCTAGACAAAATTAAGAGAATAAAAGTGGGTATTTATTGAAGGGCCTTCAATAAGGTACACACTATGGGCAGACAGAGCCCTAGGGCTACACCCAAAATGGATGCTGGGTCATGGGTTTTTCACACTTTTATAATTTTGGTCCATTTGCACATCAGGGTTAATTCTCCAATTACAATTTCAGGTAATGATGTCATTACCCCCAGTTTGTTCCCCCTTTTAAGAGGCTTAATTTACATATTTCAGGGCCTGGGACAACAAGGTGTCCTTGAGTCCAGGCCCAGAGAGGGTTTGTTATGTCTAACCAGAATGGGAGAGCAGTAGCTAACAGGCTGTATGGAGTTTTAAAGTTACACACTAAAGCAGTACAGGATCTGAAAAATATAAAAGCTAAATCCTAAGGCATCACAGTGACCAAAGTCAACCAGGAGAAACCCAGATCCATGTCTTTTGGGAACAAGCTATATTTGGATAAATATTTATTGCTTCAGGAAGGCCTTTTAATCATAATGATAATCAAGTCAGTCTCAATTTGTCAACAGATGTGTTTGATATTCAGTTTTAGTATTTTATAGTAGAAATGCCTCAGGCATATACCTGTCCTCACAACTCTGGCCAAGTGCCACAGATATTCCTGCATTCACACAGGCAGGGAGAATTTTCTATTATTTACCCCATATTCTGTTCTTCTTTCTTGTATACTCCAGTTTTAGATATGATAATGAGTCATACAAGAAAGAAGAAGCTAGAAAGATGTGTTATCAAACCAAAAGCATGTCACTGAATTTACTGCTTTCATTTTTTTAACATAGAATTGATGCTAAAAATATTCCGCATAGAGAATGAGGGGTTTGGACTTTATAAACGCTGCCCTACTGACAACAAAATAAGTAGCTGCATGATGTTCACAAAAGTATGTGTGTAAAGGGACTAGAAGAGATTTTGTTATTTACTTATTTTAACTTCTAAGTATTGTTTTGTATCTAACATCTTGTATAAAAATGAAAGACAGTGGGTTCATCTCAGAATACTTGTCTCCTCTTGTGAAGTAGGCCATTGTATCATAAGGAAGCAACTTTTTAGACTTTCACTAGCTAAACCAGCAATATAAATTAGAAACAAAATTTTAGTTTTATGGTCATTTTCTTCCAATGCTGCTGACAGTGTGCTGTTGTGCTTAAAAAGAAATCATGATTTTGGACAAAGCTAACATGGATTGCACTCCCCCAGAAACGTACAGAAAGAGATGAAGGAGAAAGAATGAAACTGAATTCAGGGTGAAATAGGTAGTACACGGATCTGAAAGGATTCCTACTGCTGACAGTACTAATGATACCGTTTCCAAGGACTGAAGTGCTGCTGTCTTTTCATACTCAGCTGCTGTGAAAGGGAGATTGGACTAGATAATGCTGTGAACCATATCTGAGAACAATCACTATTATCCCAAAGAAGGTGAAAAGAGGATAAGAGGAGAAAGGAGAGAAAGAGTATCTTGCAGTAAAGGAGATAAGGGAAACAATAACCAGATTTATACCATTTTTTCTCAAAAAAAAAAAAAAATCAAACAGTGCTTCCCCGAGAAGTACTTGGAGACAGATCATGTTTAGATATTGACTGCAACTTCCTAAGGATAGTCATGAATATATTTAAATTGAGTTGTGACCTTTCCTTGAAAATTCAGATTTCTGACTGGTTTCAAGCTCTTCATCAACTCTGAACAACTAATTTAATAAAAGGTTAAAAAAGAAACCCTTTTGACTCTGCCTGGAAAGGGAGAGCAGGAGCAGGCATCAACCCTACACAGGGGCACTGGCAGCCACAGAGCTCAGACTCAATGTGTGAGGCTTTTTCCACCAGCAGGGCAAGCCGCCTGCTTGGCTTTGCAATGGGAAGGAGGAGGAATGTAGAGGAATAGTCAGGAGAAACCGAGAGATGGTTTAACGAACTGCTCCTCAGTTCCCATCAGCCTGAGTTTCTTTATGACTCACTATAATTCCGCCCCCTCAGCAGCATATGGGAAGAAACTTAGGTTGATCCAAGAGGATTAGATATTCTTTTGACTTCAGCTCCAAATGATTTCAAGACCCAATACCTGGACACACATAAACCTGGCTTTAAGAATAGAAGTGAAAGACACTAATTGATTTTCGGATAAAAACAGAACAGATCAGAGAGCAGGAGACTGGTCACCCAAGGTTATACCAAGGTTTATGACTGACAGAATAGCAAAGAAGCCCATGCAGTGTCTACGATGAAAACGTGCTTTTGGAGGTCTGAAACACTCTGTAGGCAGATATTTTGGGTAAATGGCATCAGGACTCTAGTGGACTTGTCTATCAGATGATCTCTGCATACACAGTGCAGATGTATACACAGCACAGAGCATATGTAAGAAAGGCAAGACAAGCTTCATGTAATTTAAGAAGAAATTAATGGATACACTGAATGGATACATTCAATTCGCACATTTGCTTTGTGAAGCCATGCAGCCCCATTCTGTTCCCAGTTTTGAGGGTTCAGCAAACCAGCACCATTTGAGACAGGGAGAGCAGACACTTGGCAAGTGTCACTAATAGAAACAGAAATGGTGAACCCAAACGTGAAAAGCTGTTGCAGCATTAGTGGCATACGGCAGGCACACATGTGACATGCCCTGCATTTTCTTTTCAGCTATGATGTGCCACCAGCCAGCCTGGCACAGCTGCAGTACAGATGTGCTGTATGCCATGCTGATGGCATACACTTCCCCCACTCTGTAAGATACCGTATTCTCTGCCACTCAGCTCAGATTCCAGCAAGATAAACGGCTGGCTAGCAGGGACAGATGCCATTATTGTCCTGGTCAATGGAAAATAGAGTTGAAACTGTCCATCTTCTCTGGTGGCAGCACCTGACCGCTCCACCAGTGCATGGACACAAGCTGGCCATCAGCCTGTGAACACCTCCTGGATTAATTGCAGCAGAAATGCTTTAGTGCCTGGCAGTAAAATCAAAACAACTCTCTCTCTGCTGCCACCCTTCAGAAAAAAAAGAAACCGGTTTTATTAGATGTGATGGTGGTAGAACAAGCTATTTACTAAATAATTTGTTAATCATTTTGCATTCAGTTTACATAGGGAAATTTCACCTTCTGGGTTGTGCACATACTGCTCAATTTAACTGCTCACTGGGCACTTGCTATTCACAGCATGTTCCCACAAGGCACAGGGTGTTCTTCCCCATTGCCTTGTAGCATTTCTGGAGCATTTCGGGCAGATTTTGTAGATTTTTCTCAGACTGGAAGAGTGGCTGAATTTAGCTTGATCTTATGCATACCACTGTCCATGGCTGACAGAACGTCCACCTGCAAATATGAGTATTCATATGAATACCAAAACACAGTGTGGACAAACCCCCTCTTGCCTTACAAATATCAATGAAACAAATAAAATTGTATCAGGAAGCTGTTCATAGTCTGAATGAGTAGTGTTTGAGACACGCATTATTCAAGCTGTTCTCTCTTAGACAGGACAGTTCACCCTCTTCAATGCTCTGTTCCCAGATGCCAAATTCATCAGGCCATGGGTAGTCAGGGGTAAAATAAACTGGACCCTCCAAATACAACCCCAACAATGCACTTCTATGTCAGCATGGTTGCAGGTGATGAACCTAAGCATGTGGAGTTGCATGGATGAAATAGAAGGCATTCAACACACGTCTGCATCTCCCTACAAGCAGAAAAATATTTCAAAAGAATCAGAGAATCATCACATGGGCTGGTTTTGGCTGTCATGGAAATATGTGTCATTTTGTGTAACTTATTTATACTCAAAATAATACTTGGGGACTAATGACTGCAAAATTCTTCTTTCAGCACAAAATTTGGAACAAGATAGATGGATAATTGACTTGAAAATGTAAATACCCTGATCATCTTTTAACATGAAACCCAGGAAACAAAGTCTCCTTGAAATTCAGTAAGACTTTGGGCTCTACATGCTTACAGACAGTGCTTCAGATAATTCTGCTGATAGAGAAGGAGATATTCACAAACATTAACTTGAGCCCAGGGAAACAAGCCATTGGAGTGCTGCCTACAGAAACATGCATTTTCCTGCTGATGGTGGAGGGAGCCTGGGGATATTAGATTTAATAGACAACCAGCCTCCATAGTGCCATTCAAGATATTGGACCTGGTTCACTCTTGCCATTCAGATGTAACTTCATAATGAAACAATGATAACCAAAAAGGGTCTGTAACACTCCTTTGCAATGGCAAAATGAAACAGATGCACATCCTCTGCCAGGTGCTTGTTGGACCCTGTTGGAAGGGGTCCAAATAATTAGCTACTCACCAGATGGGTAGCAAAGCACAAACAATCTAATGTGTCTTTTGGGCACAGACAACTCTGACTTTCAGTGATGTAATAACATTAACATGTGACAGCATTTAAGTTGTCAGCAATTTGAGAACTTAATTTTGTAGTTTGCAATCTGCAATGGTTTTATTTTCATTAACCAAACACCTTCAGAAAGGAGACCAAAAATACAGCTGGCAGAGGGAGAAACTCTTTCCAGTGGGACGCAGAAATTTTGCTTCATTGCCAGTAAAGGACCTGAGACATCAAACAACAAATTGGAAAACATCATTAGCATGTATGAAAGCTATTTTTAGCATTTTTAGTACCTTGTAAGATTTTCAATGTCTGTGACTAATCAAAAAAAAGACTGGGAAATTTTATCCTCCACCCCAAAAAAACATGTGAAATATACAGCACACCAGACGTGGTGATTGGTTTACAGTATTTGCAAGCAATCACTGAAATAACCTTCAAAACTCATCTCCGAGCTTCATTGGCACTCAAAGCATGACCTGACTGAGACAACTGAAGCTTTCCAGAGAAGAATTACTTGTGGGAGCTTATTTTTCAGCCTTAGGCCTCCTACATTTGCTAGGATGAAGAATTGAGAAGGCTTTTGGTCCAGCGTAAAAAACGTATTTGAGATGAGCAAAAGCAGCCTCCATAGCTGCTTTTTCTTAAATAAATAATGTGAAGACTTCTGCCAGCTGTCTCTACATTCAAATGGAAGTCGCATATATTTTACTAAGAGCAAAAGTTGTTGAGTGTTGAGCTTTATGATTCACCTGAGCAACGTTGCCAAGTCTTGCAATTTCCTCACGGTATTAGGTGTTTTTTTCCCAGAACCCCAGACCTTTGAGTCATGGATTATATGAGAATTTCAACTTCCCTCTCAATGAATAAATAAAAGCAATTTTCCAGCTTTCCTGGTTATACACAAATATTTGGAAAACACAAATGTGGCAGCCTAAAAGGCTTCAAAACCAGAAGACAAAAAAGGAATGCATCATCTCATAAAAGGCATAAAGAATATTAAGTTATTGCATTATTCCTGGAGCCTAATACTTAGTTTCTGAGGACCTGCTGCTAGCAAAACTGTCTGTGTAAAAGCAAAATCCCATCCAGATTAATCCCACTGCCTGCCCTCCCCAGTCCCCTCTGAAGTTTTAGGTCTCTGGAGTTTGCTGGCCCAACTGAATTCTCCATTTGAACGATCCCATTTATCGTCATGGAAATAGTTGTTGTTCCACAGTGGATTGTGATGGGAGACAAAGGCTCAGCAAAGATCTTGATTCATTTATTTCACTAAGGTTTCTTTAGTAATAAACGAGTAAAACATTTACAGGCAAGGTCAGTACCAAGCATAACCGGATTTGTTCATTATTTTCTAAGCTCTTCCCCAAGCCCATCAAAGCTTCTGATCTCCTTCCATGAGCTTTGAATAAGACCCTTTAAAGAATCACCTTCATAAATATCTATTAAAATAGAAAATCTTTAATATTTACCGAACAGGTTTTCATAATTAATTCTTATTTTTGGTAAACCAATAATGTTTAAATCTCTCCAAAGAGATATAATAAAGAAATAGTTCCATTCTATTTAAAGAAAAACAAAATAAAAAAAAAATAGGAACAAGCACTAATAAATTAAATACATGCTTAAAACTTCTGTCATTAAAGCAATCAAATCAGTATCAAAACAACATATGGATCCATATATTGGGATAAATAATTTTGGCTAGTATTTCTTTGAGATTTCTTTTTTAGAAGATAAATTCTTTTAAAAATAATTATTTATCTCTATTCATCCAAGAATTTCACTTTAGCATCACCCATGAAAAGGGATAAGGGTTCAGATGAAATAAGATCACTTATAACAAATTTCCCCTGAAGCCTAAAGTGTGCCATACTGGATATTTTCTATCTGCTGCTTTCCAGACCTTGGCTTAACCACTAACTACACTCCTGTTGTTTATCACATGACAGTGGATTAATATTAAACAGACATTGGGTATAAATATTAATACGTAATCATGGGTATGTGTGTATAAAATATACATATATTCAAATCATAGGAGTCTTGCATTTTCAATTGCAGAAGAATTTGAAAAGTATGCAATTGAAGAGTCCACTGAAATTAATTTCAAATGGCGCAAAAATGAGTCCCAAGAACATCTGCTGGAACATACGGCACAACAGGATGTTCAGTATCGTGCCATAATAATACACCTTGGGTGCAGCATGAGGCATGAAGCCAAAAGGCACATTTAGAGGAAAAAAATTCTGGACAGAAACAAACTAAATACCCAGAATTTTATTTAATATATATATATAATAGTAGTTTCCTGTTTAGTTTATCCTCTACATAAAATTAACAAACCTCACCACAGAGTATTTCAAGAAACCCAGTGTCTTGTAGAGAGATTGCTTTCTTAATGAAAATACTTCCACATATTTTTAACAGTGCCCATGCAACCAAGGAGCCTAATATCCATTGTCTTTAAATCACCTGAAAATCAAAGAAAAGGTTTATCTGTGGCTCAAAGTTAGACCAAGACATCACCGGCAGTCATGAACCATGGAGAGATCAACTGGAGAGTGGAAGGGCTTCTTTCTGCCTTGACTTTGTAGCATCAGGATGCTGTGGAAGGACTGTGTGTATAAAAGGGGGTGGCAAACTGCACATCAGACATCTCACTTAGCAAATTATGACATTTCCCGTGGAGTGAGAACAATAAAATTAAGCTCCTAGTCAAAAATAGGAGAAAACATTTTGTCATCATTCTAGCAGACTTTTATCTTTCCTATGTTTTTACATAAAGGTTTGTTTTGCATCCTAATTCTGCAATTTACAACAAAATACTCATTTAAAACAACAATTCAAGACTATTACCCCTTCCAAAGTCTCAGGAATCACAGTTGTCTTTTTTCTGTATCCTTCAGAGACAAGATAATTGCAAAATCCTTCCAAAACATGTGATTGCTCCCATGTTTTGTAAAAATAGAAATGTATGTGGTATTTAGGGATGAGGAGGGGGATGCAGAAAGCTTCTGAGCAATGGAAGACATTTTGGCAAACACCAAATTACTCAGTTGAAAATTATATTCTCAATACCAACTTCCAGACTGATCTCATTACATTTAATTAGTGACTCTTCCCACACCTACTTGCTAATTGACTGTTGTCTGCCACATGGTCAGCAGGTTGGTAACTCCACTGACCTAACTGGGGATCTAATGCAGTGACAGAGCAGTCCCTACCAGCTCCTGGATCTACTGTTAGAATGTCAGAGGCTGCCAGAGGGAAGAAGGGAATAATAAATTGCTCTCTGTGTTGACTGATTATAAGACTCACATGGGGCAACAGGGAAACAAGGGAGATTCATGATTAACGTTAGATAATTATTCAGATAAGGACACGGAGTCTTGAAGTCTCAATCTTGTTATGCCAGGAATCTTACTAATAATATCTGCATAAAAGAGACATTGAACTGCTATTTCATTGAACCTAATTTTCTGCAGTGGGAAGGTCTGATGTGAGAAAGAGAGTCTGACTCTGAGTCTATGCTTCAGAAAGGAATTTTGTGTTAGCAATACACTGCATTTCTGAGCATGTGTTGGTGTGTACATGTGTGTGTGTTTAAGATGAAGAGGGTTGAACTTGATGAGAAAGTGGGTGAATTGATGAAGAGAGATGTAATAATAACACATGAAGACTATTAAATGTCTACTAAAATAAATGAACTCAAGGTAAAATATCTGGAATCTGTTTTCACATTCAAATTAAGTGAAGATGAGGACTGCCCTTGATGTGTGAATTGCTATGAATAGCTTCCTGAGGACAGTCTGAAGCCAAGAAATCATTAGAGGCACTCAGAGCACAAACACCCTGAATAACTAAGCAAGCATCTCTAGTACTTTGAACAAAAGCTATTTAAAATAAGAGGCTAAGTAAAATTACAGAAAAGGTGAATGACTGATCCAGGAAAATGTTTTCATGATTCATTTGTAATTTTATGTTTCTTTGCAGAAACCTAGAAACCTATACCATTAGAAAGGTACTTGTTTCCAGCTCCAAGAAATGTGTTCTGGACTATGGACAGTGAATGAAGCAGCTAAAGCCCTAAAAGCCCCATCCTAATCAGTCATCTGGGATTATTAAGTGGGGGAGAAAAAATGTGTGAGGATATATCCTTCCCTATGCTACAGCAGCCCTGCTCCTGGTTACATTCACATCTTCTTGTTCTCAGCAACACACTGGAGCCATTCAATCCTGGCCATTATTGGGATGAATACAACAGTGCAGCACAAAATACATGACACTTAGAAGGCATTCAACTGCTAAAGTAAAAACAGAGATTAGAGGATGTCAAGGTCAAACAACTGTACAACCTATTTTAATATTAATGAAAAATTCCTATAAATAACAAACTTTTCTGTCCTGTCTCCCACCTTTTATAGATAAAAACTGGTTTCTAAGGCAAAAAGAAACATTTCTGGGGGGAAAAAAAAAGTATACTGAGTTGATACTGATGAAAGAAAGAAAGCATGATACATGGTGGTAAATGCTTCAAAACAAAAAGAAGTTCCTTGCTCTTGTGTTTTCCCTTCATCACAATTGGGTCAGACAGCCCTTCCCTTTACGGGAACATGTGTAAATATAGGTTTGAAAGTGGTCAGTGCAAGGGATTTGGTCACAGTACAATCATCAAGCCATCTTGCCATCTGAGTTTTCCGCCAAAAAAAGGATGCCAGACAGCCACAACTCTCTTTTGTTGCCATGGTGGAAGAATGTGCACTCACATTTACTTTTTTAAATGTTTCTTATTTGAAATAATCAATAATCTGAGGATCTGTAAATAAGCAATGGCTGGGTATTTCTGTCAAACTTGACAGATGTCTTTGATAAAGTGCAGTTTATTTTGCTCCCCTAAACACACAACAAACACAGGCTGTAACTTCAAGATAAATCTGGGATTAAATACTATGATTGTGGTAAAGTTCCTAAGAAAGCAAGTGGTATAAATGTCTCAAAGATCAGCAGATTCCCTGGGAAAAATGAGCTCGAATTTAAAGTTCTAAAACCACTTGGTCTTGACTCAACTCACCAATGTTTTCCAGATGCAAACAATTTAGGTTCTAAATGAACATGTGGTCCCTAAAAAATTAGTCGTATGCATCTTTCATGCTCAACTGCAGTCTAGGTCTCTACAAAGGTTCTTCCAAAGAAAGTTTGGCACAGTTCTACTCAGATCCTGATTTCAGCTGAAAACCTGGAAAAACTAAGTACCATTAAAATGACTACAGAAACTTTCACCACATGTTTACCTACAGATTAACAGGGGGCTGCTGTGATATCAAGTCTAGCCCCCTGCTCTTGTTCTCATGATTGTTGTCATGATTGGTGAAAAACCATGACAAGTCACATTTTCTGCCACAGTAACAAGATGATGTGTCAAAGGTAAAATCAAGTGGATGGTGTAAAAATCAGAAAGGAATTACAGAGCGTTGGGTCAAATGCCAGATCAGGTTACTTGTCTTAAGAAGCGTTAATGCACAAGCAAAGGCACATTTTTATCCTTCCGTTGAAACGTCTTGGCCTACATTTCCAAAGATGCAAAAGAGAGATAACCTCTGGTACACTCCTGGAAGGCCTGGCTGGAGACTCTCGCCTGGCTGGGACTTGGAAAGAAACCACAGAAAGTAACACACTTTTGTTTTCCCAAATGTAGCCGCTACCCAAAAGAAGCTTAAAACCAAGCACACACAAACACACACGTGTGCACACAAAGCCACCAAGAACTTGTTCTACCCCAAGTTTAAAATTGCAAGCAAATCCCCAAGCAGTTCGATTCAACCAAGCACATGAACAAGCCCCAAATCACTGATCCTCACAGTCACTCTCTCTTGACAGAAGGAACAACTGGAAACCTTGCTCTCTGTTTCAGCTTGATCTACTTCATCCTATTTACCAAGACTTCTGGGTCTGCAGAGTCAGACCTCAGCCAGACCCTTTTCATTTGCCTGCAAGTTTTCAGCAGCTACAGATAAAGCACTGTACGATCTCTAGTGTGCCTTTCCCAAACCATTTATTTCTCATCTGTCTCAAGTGTAGAAATTCCATCATGCTACTCCAAAGGGAATGGGCCTGGCTGAACTGCAGCTTATAAGAAGCTCATGTGCTCTCACTGAAGGATCTGCAGAAGTTTTCATTAAAAAGAAAAGTTTTGTGAAAATACTCCTTTTATTCAAGTCACTCAGTAAAAGTCACTAACTGTCTTAATCTTAGAAAACAAGACCATTTTTCTTCAAGCTCTAAGCTTCTTGTTAAATGTTAAGACTGTGATTACATTTCCACCCTGTGAACGACTCAATTATTCCATGTAAGAAACTCCTATTTTCTTGCAGTTGTTTTCTTGTCATTTTAACTCAGTATCTTCTCACCAGGTGGGCTTTTTTTAAGTTATTTTTGTATACATTGTATTCTAATCTACTGTCTAAGATATTGTAATATAATTTTGAAATTCTCTTTGCTGAAGAGAAGCGAAGCAGAGTCCTGTGTGTACTGTGCATCAATCAGATCTCAGACTCCAGAGAATTTCATCATGGCTTGTTTTCTTTCATTTGTTCAGTAACAACAATCTGACAAAGCAAACTTGTGAGAGAAGATGACCACTGAAGTGATCATTACAAAAGCTTATGAAAATTCAATCTGTCCAGTCTGACCACTTACAGCTGCGGCTGAACCCACCAAGTGATGTTTTTGTATAGGCAGTAATGCAGGATTCATTCTTACACTTATTAACAAATTTTCAGAAAAGGCCAAGCAGGCACTGATTAGAAACCAAACTGTGAATCAGTAGGTGCCAGACCTAAACTGTCTGCAGCATTTAAACAAAACTATTCTTAATAAAAAGCCCACGTATTATAAATTAACCCTGTACTTCTAAGACAAGATGGGTCCTGCTCCTTGCAGGCTGTCCTTTGGTAGAGGGACAGGTAACGGTATTTGGCACAGTGGGCGTCATTTCTTTCTCTTGCTGTTGACAAAAACAGTTCTTGATGTTCACAGGAGGCAGATGTTAGAAGTCCTGCTCTATTTCCCTGGGCTTATCACTTCAAATGAGGTTTGGTGAGACAATTAATGTCTCACCACAAGGTCCAATATAATTATGAGAATTTGATCTTTAGAACAAATAATGTGATTTTTTTCTGCTTAGGCACCCCAAGGGTTTGTATGCAGACTACATTTATTTACGTGTTGCCATCAAGAAGACAGGGTGCCCCCTGCCTGCCAGATTTAATTCTGCTTAAAGACTGCTTCAAACATTAGAAGAGCACAAAATAATGTCGCATTTCTTTTAGAAAACACATAATTAACTTCCTGATTATAGTACTATGAACAAGGGTTTGGATTTGTCTCATCTAAGTGGGAGAGTGGATCACTGTCAGCTCCATTCATGGTCGGTAAAAGAAATAAGCATTCCTAGAACATATTCAATATGATATTTAGGCATAAAAGGTGTCTGCTTCCCTACACTGCTTACAGCGGACTGTAAAGGATTCTAGATCACTAATTCAATTACAAATGTCCATGCTACTAAAAAAAGCAAAACAAAGTGAGACAAAATCCTGGAGCATACTTAAAACATGTGGTTAAGCATGGATGTTTCAAACTTTTGTTCCTCCTCAGATGCTTTGCTGTCTATACAGCTTTACCCCCACCTCAGCTGGTCCTGGGGCTATCTTTGTACATGCACTTGAGACATTTGTAATCTTCCCTTGCCTTTAATCATTTATCCCATATGATTTCAGGATCAGCATTTAATCTAGGCATGCATGTGTTATGTTAGCATCATCCCCTTCTTTGCACCCTGGGCATTGAGGTCTGATGTATAAGTAGCTAAAGTCAGAGATTTCTTCGAATTTTCAATCATATTTCCAGCTCATGATTAACACTTTCCTTCGAGTCTCAGTGGCTTCTTTCGGAGTGATGACTTCATGAAGTCATGATTTTCATGACTACTGCAATACTTGAAAATGGTGGCTCATTGAAGCATCAACTGTACATCCCTCTCATTACATCTGTTAGTTCCAAACAACTGACAATTTTTCTTAAAGGGTACAGAAGACATGTTAGTATCATAATTGACAGATTTGGCCTTTAGGAAGCTTTTCCTGGACTCCTCTCCTCAACTCCCACTTTTTACCAGTTTTGCCATCACAGTTTCCTTCCTTACAATGGTTTTACAAACAAAATTTAAAAAATAAAGCAAAAGCTAAGCCGAGTGTTCTTCCCTATTCAATGACTCTTCACAGTTCACAACTGCTCTTCAAAAGGCTCTCCCACATCCCTTATGTCTGAGTTTGGTATTAAGTTATCCACTAAAGCAGGTTGGGATGTTGCAGGCAAACCACACCAGCTTGTTTCATACACACAGCAGCCAGAGATGAACAAGCATCACTTGGCACCATTTTTTGCACGGAAGCAAGATGGAGAAGGAGGACATACAGCCAAACCCACCACGCCTCTGCTCATTTGTTCCCAAGCTGATGGCCATTCTCAAATACCATGCTAGTGTGCATGTAGAACTTCACTCCTTTTCCCGCAACCTTACTCCCATTTGCATCATGCAACCACTAGTTGTGACATTTTACAGCCTCCCTACTGCAGATCATGGCCCTCTGGGCACCTGACTTGTCCCTTCCTCATCTATTTCTTCCTTTCTTCCTGAATGCTTGCCTGACTCCCACCATTAGCAATCAGTGGTTTATGTCTATAAAAATAAATAAAATTTCTTTTCAAGGGCAATTAACAACATTTATTTTTAAAAAGGGAAGGAACCTGAATTTATAGCCAGATTTACATCCAGACTTCAGAGCTCTTAGGCTTTTTTATTCCTTTGCCACAGCTTGTAAGTTGGGAATAGATGTAGGAGGCATATCAAAAGGGCATTAAGTGAAAGTGTGTTGCATATTTTCCCACCTGCCTACATATACTTGCATCACAAAAGAACTATTTGACAAGATGGGCAAAAGATTAATCATTGATTAATCTGGTGATTCTTTCTACTGACTTTAATGATTTTGATATGTCTGTAAGCCGTAAGGGATTACTCATTTTGTAGCTACACATGAAATCTAACAGATCTCCAAGATGCTAATTAAGGAAAGTGAAGTATATTCATATAATCATATATGTAAGAGATCAATATGACAGGTTGCTTTCCCCATCTCTAGTAAGCACTTCAGAATAAACCAACAGAGCTATTTGTAAGAGAAATATATACAACAAGAGATTTAGCACTGTCAATTAGCATTTAAAGGCAGTAGAAATCACTCTACAACACTCTGATACTTGTCCATGGCAGTATGAGGCTGTAGGACTCTAACAAGAAGTAGCCCGGTAAAAAGGAACAAGATTTCTTTGCACTCTATGTGCATTGCAGAAGCACAGTGAAGTTTATATTAGCATATCACAAATGTGAAACTGGGACACAGGCTCAATGCTAAATTAGAACAGCAGCTGGTATCCTGTTAGCAAGTAAAGTGTGTTTGCTTAGGGAAAAAAAAGAAAGAGACCGATGCAAAATCAAGCCATGCAAATGCACAGAGAACAATCAGTCAGGAAAGGATCTCTGAACCACACTGAACATTTCAGCTTGCCTCTGTACTGTGTGACACGTCATTTCACCAAAAAAAAAATTTTTTTAGAGGGGTCAGATCATATTCCCTCATCTGAATTAAGAAGAAAGTATTTTCATTTATAGACAATCTGAAAATTATCAAAATTTAGACTCTGACAAGTCTGGCCATGTTTTTCACTCTATTTTCTTTCCTGCATCATGCTGATCAAAGAAGTATGAGGCAAAATTTCATATTCTCCTATGTAACATGGAATAATGCAGGAAGCAGGCAGAATGCACCAAATACTTTCAGTTATATTTCACATAAAAATTTTCATTATTTAGTTATTCAAAAATAGCCTTTTAACACGTAACCAGAGAATAAGAAACTTTTAAAGCCGTGCTTTCTTCTTTGACTTCCTCTCACATCATCCAGTTTGCACAAAGTGAATTGGCCACTCGAACTCCTGTTCAAGACAGGGACAGATGAAAATGCTCTTTCAGACCAGCTGGCTGAGGCCACTTACACAGTTATTGAACAACTCCTATTATGTCCTCTCTTTTCAGCTCTTTCCCCCTAGAGCCGTGAGTTTTCCAATATTTAATAGTTTTGGGGGAAGGTGAAGTCCTGAGGAGCTGCAGACACAGTGAAAGATATATAACTTTAGCCCAGTGAAGCCCCAAGAATAACTGCTGGAGTTGGCAACCAAAGTAATGAGTACTTAAGATATCTATTGTCTAGCAGTCTAATTTGCTTTGCCTTAACTTCAATATTTGTAAAATATTCTGAGTTTAATTATTTTAGGAAGAATCCAAAATAATCTGAGATCCTTCAGGATACATGAGCAGACAATTTTAATTTAAATTTTAGATTTAACTTGCATAGGCAAAGCAGCTCCAAAATTAGAAGGAAATAGAGGAATGGGTATACAATCCTTACATGCTCAATTACAAGGATCATAAAACTGTTTTCTCATTCCTGGCACTGGATGGAAATGCAGCATTTACTCTCTTAACCCTTCCTCGCAGCACTGCTTGCCCTGTTGATAAATATCCACTTTAAAGGCTCTCGTTATGTTGCTGTAGTGATATTGCACACAATGCAAACCTAGAAATCAGATTCTAAATATATCCAATTCCTATGCAGTGTCTCAGCAGCTCCCAGTGACTGTTGGGCAGCAGATACCTCAGCCAGAGGGATGGCTCAGCACTCCTCCCAGCACGGTGTCATGAAAATGCCTCGCTTGCCTACAGAGGGTTACATTTTCCCATGTGAAGGACTGTAACCCTCTCCTACTTCTGTGTAAGAGCAAGATGGGCTGGATTGGCTGGAATGTGATCTTTGATGGCCATATTCAGACTGCTTACTTAGATGCTGTTGGGGCATCTAAGACCAAGAGACCTGTTTTCAAAACCATGAAATGTGGCTTCTTGCACACCTGGTAAGCAGAAGCCGGGAGGCAGGGATGACATTCGAGATAAGTTTCTAAAGGAGAAGCTCTCAGAGGCAATTACATGCCTCCACTGACTCCAGTGACCTGCATAGCCAATGTCCTCCAGCACTCTATTAAATATAATGGTTACGTCCCAGACTGCCACCCATCCCTGCCTGAATACAGACCTGAGTGGATTTGCATCTCCAGATTTGCTGTGCAGTGCCAAACTGGTGTGTTGCTCTTTCATAAAAACTAAAACGAAGAAAACTTAATAGCGCTCTGATTTGCTGATTTAATAACATGATGTTTTTAATGCATCTGTTTTAGTTTTGTAGAAGACTTTAAAATATTGTTACACATTGATAGACTATGGTAGCGGAGCCAAAACACCTGTATAAAACCTTTGGTCTCAACAGCCTCATTAACATTACAGTGATTAAGCAATACCAGAATAGTGGGAATTTTCAATGTCATAAAGACGAAAAATTTATCATACTTTACAAAAGTTGAAAATATATCAAATTTTCATCATCCTTTCCTAATTTTTGCAGGTGAACACAACTTCCACCCTGTCAATAATAACTAAATTACATGCAAAAAGAATATATTGACTACAACTCCACCAACACATTTTTAATGCTTTTCATATGTGGTTAACTACTGCCTTTCTGGAATATGCTATAATTCCATGTAACATGCATGGAGAATGGCAGGTTCATTTATCATAGAACAATCATACCAGTATATCCATCTAAGTACTTAGCCTCCTTTTCTCCAGAGATGATTTGGCTGATGAGATTTTAAAATATCAAATGAAGGGTTGCTGCCTAGTTTGAAAGTCAGGAAGGGTGACTGCAGGTAAAAACTTCAGGACAGAGGTGAGAACATTTAAAATAACAGCAGGACATCAAATCTCATCTCAGAGAACAAACTGATCTACAAATAAGAATGAAGAAGAGTGATCTGCATGACTGACACATTGTGTTAGCTCAAGAAGAACAAATTTGGCATGCTTACTGCATGAATGAAGGTCAATATGCCTGAAAAATGATAAAAAGGTTCTAGACGCAGAAAAAAAAAAGAGATATTAAGGCCAAGGATGCGTAACTAGCCCAGGTAACAATAAAGTATCTTTAGAATTAATGGTTGGTATCAGAGTGCCATCCTATAATGCCTACAGTCCATTTAGAAGAAACGTTTGGGCAAAAATCCTCAGTGACGCACAACAGGCTATTATGAAACAGCATCTGCCTGAATATATTTGCCTTAAAGTGCCTCAGATTGTTGTTGCAGTGACTTTATTCAATAAAATGTATTTAAAGTTAGTACTGAGAGCTTTTGAAAGTAAAAATTGCTGCCAGGTACCCAATGCTGCTTTTGCACAGCTCCTCCAGTTTCGACATGAGCAAGCTGATGCAGACCTAATTGTGCCGCTAGAACAGAACTAACTCAACTACAAACAGCTTAGCAGGGGCATACGAGGGTACTTGAATCTCTCTCAGAGGCACCAGGTTGGACGGGTTTTGAAAGACCCACACTGATCTGAGACACTGCTATAGGAAAACTGCTTAAAGCCTTTGTGCTCCTATGCCCTTATCTTCATCCCCGTTAAGATTTAAGTTTAACATTAAAACTGTCCATAGCAAGAAGAGAAGTAATCAAATAAAACACTGGAGCACTTTGATAAGGAAGCAAGAGAAGGCCATCACAAAAAGCAGTATAACTGGACCAAGGTGCTTCCCTTTCATACAGCTCCCAATCATATTAACAGATAAACAAGTTTTATGTCTCCCCTAAAGCCTTTTGATTTGCTTGATTTTCAGCTTAGGGGCTTATAATAGAGATCAGATGGAGTACTTCAGGAATACATTAGCCTGTGCATCATGAGTTAAAATGAGAAGTCCTACAGCAAGGAATTGCTGCTGGAGGTCAAGGTTGGATCCTAAATCAAATCCTCTTTTTAAAGCGCTAATTCTTCAGTAACTAAGCCCAGAATGATGTTTAACAACTGTGTGGGAGACACTGGAAATGTCATGTTGAGCACTGGCCAGTGGTGGGTTGGAAGGAGTTGATAGGCTCCAAAAAGTGACTTTAGAGTCTGACACTGGCCATCAAATTCCTCCGCAGTGTGGCCAGGTAGTGCTGGCATGTGGTCAGACAACAATGACAGGTGGGGCAAATATCTGGACAGCTGCACAGCACAATCCATTTCCGTAGCAGTTCAAATCAAAGCTTCTAACATATTTTCAACGTACTTCAGCATTCAGTCCACTTCTTGAGTTAAAGTCATGCAGAAGGTTAAGGAAAGATTAAGTTACAGCACAATGCCCATGTTTTTCCAATTAATTTAAGTACTAGATCTGTATTTTTGCTGCATTTTTATATCCTCTCTTTTCCAGCTTCTTGATAGCACTTAGGATCAGTACATAGCCTAGAATACAAAATAACTTGTCTTCTGTAACATTAAGTTTCCTACGAGCTTTACTATTTTAGTGCCATTTGGATTCATTCCCTCTGGCAATCCTTTCCTAATGTAAATGGTCCAAACTGTTCTCGCTCTAATGTGCTGCACTACAGAAATACACTGTAGACAGAGTTCAAGATATTCAAAAGGATAATTTATCAATAAAATTTAAGCTCACTTCAAGTAAACAAAAGAAAGATCAGCATAACCCTGCAACAGTGTTTATTTTCTACATTTTTACAGAAATTTTAAACTCACTGATAATAAATGACAGTGTTCATTTTCTTCCATTTTGTCCCACAAAACACTCTTCATGCTTGGTATTCTGTCAATTCCTGTTTTACATCTTCAAAGATATCTAGTTAAGAACACGTAATGGCAACTGATACAAGTTATTTATATGAAATATCTATACAATATTACTCTGATTTGAATTTAATTACCTTAAGCAGGTTGTCCTTTTTGTAACAATTAATAAAAATCCTATGTTTCTGAAAGCCTGCAGAAAGCAGCAGCATTAAAAAGCAATTGCTTATACATCTATTTCATCTTAAAACAGAACTACATAAAATCATGCAAATAATTGAGGAAGGGATGATCAACATATTTTTAAGTGTACACATGAAAGTGATACAGATCCAGAAAAAAAAAACAACACCAACAAAACCTCTTACTTGAAAATCTGAGCAACAGAATTTACAGCTATATTTGACTTGAGAACAGTCTGAGGAAATGAGCTGATGATCTGAATCACGAAATACCCACACTGAAACGCATTGTCTCCTTTGCTTTCCTTAATGAAAATATGAACCTCCGTGATCAAACGGCCAGATACAAAAACATTCAGTATTCAGAAGTGCTCTAATATATCTAATATGGAGACAATTTTCAGACCATTTTAATGTGTAATCATGTAACAAACGGAAATTTTTGATGAGTGTTCTGACCTCACTGCACATACAGTTTCTCCCCAGTTCTGGCAGTAGATATTAACTTCATCTAGGTAAGGCTGCATTGGGTAGCAAAACTCCTTTGGGAACTGCCATAGTTTTTCGTATTTAATCTACTAATGTGATGTAGAAAGAACCGACTGCCACCTGAATTCCACAGAAGAAGAGTTATTAATAAAGGTATAAACATTTCACTGAAAAATGGGTAAAGAATATAGCAAGGCTGCACAATCAAATACTCAGATATTATATCACTACCAAATCCATGCTTCCATGCAAGCAACTGTTTCCATTCAGGACATGTATTCATTTGCAAACTTCCCCTCAGGAAGAACAATACCTTCCTCTCCAGCACACTGGATAACACTGAAACTTTATTTGAGGAATTCAGCATGGGAATTATTGGAGTAAAAACCAACCAAATCCACTGTCTTATAATGGGAAGACCATGAGAGAGCTTAAGGTTAGAATTCATTCTGGACAATACTTTCATACTTCAAGGTTTCAAAATTAACTCCAAAGCAATAAATATTGTGCTTAATGATAATTTACAGGGCACTACTAAGACTTGGGATTTGTAAGCAGGTAGGAGTAGAACCTTGGTATCCTTACTTGCACTTAGAAAATGGCATTTTCATCCGTATGTCTTCAACATTTTTTGCAGTGGAGCATTTGCAGAGCATCGGTGACAGCAACTGTGATAGAAGTGTCAATTTGCAGAGATATAACAAGATGACAGATACTTCTTCCCAAGAGATATCAGCTATTTATAGTAATGCCTTGTTCCCTGCCCCTCTAGCCTGTTTCTACCATTTCTTTTCTAATTTCCAGTCTTTTTTCTGCCCTTTCTATTCCCTTTCTTCATCTATTTCATTATGCTTTTTATGATGTCTTGTCCTTTTCTCCCAATTTCCATATTTAATATTTTTATACTTCCATCATAGCCTAGGGCAGGAATGACTCATCCCTTCACTCTTAGTCCTGAACCAACCTGTTACACTTTTATATGACATCATTTACAATAATCATCTTTTTAATTGTGTTTTAAGGGGGAGCCTCAATGAAATATGTTACCAAGTGGCTTTAAAACTGCACAGGTCTAATAACAGGATTTCAAGAACAAAGTATATTCCCTCAATTAGCTGAACATACTAGATACAAACCTGCCTTAAATTTCCATTTCAGAAGTAAATTAACCTTTGTAGGTTGCAGTGATTCGAGTGGGTTTATATGTCTGCTAGGTCACTTCACCATTGCTTTGCCTAATATATACTTCCTACTTATATACCTATATACAAAATAATGACAATCACTCTGGCAGTCTGTGATGTTCTACTGTGACGATAAAAAGAAATCATGAGTGTATTTTCTTCCTCTTGCAACGCAGTGAGTCTGAAGATAGAAGGAAGAAGTCTTTTCTACCTTTAGCAAGCCTATTTTACCCATAACAGATTTTTTCCATTTTTAAAAATAAAACATTCAGCTTGTCAAAAGTCATGTAAGTCTGATTAAGAAAAGAGAGCTTATTGTGCAAAACTATTGTAGCCTCACCTTAGAATACTTTTCTACCTGTACAATTTCTTCTCCTGTGCTAGATAAATCAGGGTGCACTGCCCCATGGAAAATCATTGCTATTTCCTTGGTGCAGAGTGAACTGGCCCAGATGCCCTGAAGTAACTGTACTCTAAATGACCCTAATAAGAAATGAAGCCAGAATGTAACATCCTGATCTAAAGGAAGACAAAGAAAATATTGCTACTTATTTCATCCAGAACAAGATTATCCATGACCACCTGCAATGCACTTTACACAGATATTCATCATCTTCTTCTCAGGGAAGAAGCTGCTTGAGTCTTCCCTACTCACCAGACAACACAGTAGGGCAAGGGTCTGTCAGCCTACAACATTGTCTTCAAACCTGAGCCCTTCTGTAGCTCCCTGGCTGGACAGTGAGACTAGAAACTTCTAATATCACACTGCACTGTCTTGCAACTCATTTCACTATATCACAGAGTGGGGCTATGAATAAGAACCTTCTACCTGGATCCCAGTCAAGCCTTACAGTAACTGCTGATCTGCATTCCTTACTGCTACAGGAACAAAAATAATGCCTGTCAAACACTGACATTTAATATCTTCTGTCTGGGAAATGGAAGAAAAATGTAGTATCTGGAACAGAAGACAGCCCAGAGTCAACATGTAAGTGGTGAATATTTTTGGCTTCTAAACTAATGAGTAAATGGCATTCCTCTTCATTAAAATTCAAGCATGGATAAATAATGCATGGATCTACTGATATACAGAACTATTTTGAGTTGTGTTGGGTTTTACTTTTGGCACTCTTCTGTTATGTCTGCTCATATAGTAGGAGAAGCTCCATACAGGTACCTGTGGACAAGAAAGTGACTAGTGACACACACCATTACCACATCCATGGCGTCAGGCCACAGATTTCCCAGAACCAGACACTTAATCCACAAGCTGGGATCAGGAAAAGTGAAGCAGATGAGGTTAGGAATCACAGCAGCCAGTATGCTGAGCAAGAGAAAACCAGAAAAGGCAATCTGTCCTATAAATTCTGTATTCAAACTCTCACACTCTCTGAGATTTGTGCTTCTCCTAGAAGTCCAGTTTAGCCTGAGATTCAAATCTGGCATCTCTCCTCCTGGAACTAGAGCCTAAATAATTCCCTTCTGTACACTCACCTCGACTGCCGCTTCATTTTCCCTTTTCAAGCTGTCTAGAAGCAGACCCAGCAGGTTTTTAAAAAAACCCACTGAAGACATCTCTGGGAGCTGGTGGGGAGCACTGTAGTGAGGGAAACTCAAGATCATGTGTGTTTGGATAGGAACTCATGCTCTACATGGCTGCAGGGCAATGCAAGACTTCTGGGCTAATCAGAATGGAACAGGCATAAAAACCTGTAACTAAGACCTTTTTCAACACCCTTGTTTTATAATAGATAGGATCAAAAATGCAGAGAAATGCATGGGTAGTAACAAAGAGCTGTGACATGAAGGTCCTGAGTTTCCAACCCCACCCCTGAATGAGAACCTATCCTCCTAAGAAACTTACTGAAACTAATGGTACGGGAAAAATAGGGCACATGCACTGCCTGCCTCCTATTGAGAAGAACAGCATTGTGTCCTTTGTCAAACAATTCTTCCTCCTCATATGGCCGGGAGAATGTTCTGTCATCTTCTCTTGTTGACTAGACCAGACCAGAGAACACTTCCCAGACCAGTAAGAGGCAAAACTTTCAAAGAGAGCAGCAATAACTATTCAGGAAATACAAATTAATATGGTCAACCACAGCTGGTTTACTATTCTATAATACTGTTTTGATAGTCTTTGGGAGAATAGGTAAAGAGGGTGAGGAAAGCTTTATTTTACTTCCAGTCACGAACAGATTTTGGCTTTCATTTTTCTATTTCTTGGCTAGTGACAAGTGAGCTCTCATCTTTCAATCCCTTTGAACTCCCCACTTTGTTTTCCCTGGCAGATGTTAGTGTTCTGTGATCCCTAGAATGGTTTTGAAACCCAGAGTGCTCTCTAATAAGTTATGGAAGAACAGGACAGAATGTGTAGTTGGTTTGCTCTTCAAGGATCATGGTACATTAAGTGGCTGATCTAAAGTTTGAAAACTTCAATTACTTTACTTTCAAGAGAATGAGCAGAACTCCTGAAACTACTTCACCCACAGAGAGGTTAGGGAAGCTTAGAAAGGACTCCATTAGGTTTCAGGAGTCTGATATCCTTAAGGAAGAGTGGTTTCCAGTATTGAAGCACGGAAATGAGACCCAGGAGCCAATAGGTCTAATCCTGCCTCTACCAACGTGTATGGGTTTCACTTAAATTCACCTTGTCCTATACGCATGTACCACGTTTTTTACAATAAGTATTTACAATGTCTCCTGAGTACTCTGCAGGGAATGTGTAAAGGGTATTACTGCCATTCCAGGATGGAATGGATCAAATGATTCTGCTAACAATGAAAAGACCCTTTCTGTCGGTCAGATAAGTTTCGCTGTGTTTACCTAATCTCTTAGACTTCTCCTTGGCACCTCTTCAAGGTCTATTGACTAGTGCTGGTTATGTGTCCATGCCAGCATATTCTCTGCTATTCATTCCAGGGCTCAACATTTCTTAAGGAAACTGAGTAAAAGACTTAAAGAGAATTTCTGGTACATTTCCATACGTAACCTACACAAGGGATTACCTATTCAGTGGTTTAGCTATGCTGACCACCACAACAGTGCCATGTCCTTCTCCACAAAATGGATGGAATCTGACCATTAAGGCTCAAATGTGCTGTAATAATTTTTTTTTTCCCAAATAGTATAAATAATGATCTCATCTTTTGAGACACCCTTCAGATTCTTTTGCAACACTGTTTACATATAAATGTCAATGTGAGACACTGATATAAAATAGAATAAACAATTAGGACTGAGCTCTCACAGTACACACTTTCTGGACTGTCACCAAAAAGTGGCTGACTTCTTCACAGGCAGCAGATTAGATTCAAGCATCCAGCATTTCAAAAAGGCACCACCAATTTAGAAGAATTAAAAAACAAAGCATAAATGAACTAAATGGTCAATGTAATTAATCTCCGGAGAAAGTCCACAGAAACAAATAAGTTAAATTAATAGAAATATATTTATTTCTAAAGCATTCTCCTTCATGGAAAAAAATGAGGTAACTCATAGATATAACCCATTCTGTTATTAATAAAACCACCTCCTATCTAAGTTCATTGCCCACCAGGCACACACAAAACAAATCAACAAGACAATTTAAAAAATTAAAAAAAAAAAAAAGAGAGAGAACCCCACATTCATATACACATGCAGATTCATCTCTAAATAGCATTTAAATAAGGCTTAACAGATGTAATTATCAACCACCTGGTATGGAATGCGTGGCAATGAAAAGGATATAAGCGGGGATTTGGGAACCAGGCAAGGAGAAATGTTGGCTGAGTAACTGGGGAGAACTGTCAGGCCTGTGATGTATATCAGAACCAGCAATGGATTCCAAAAGAAGTAGTACATGACCCACCATTAGACAAATCCAAAATATTAGTCTTACCTAAGTTTTCAATATTAGTAACAATATTGGGGAATCATGCAACCACGCACATTTCAGAAAGGAGAGGCCAAGAACTATTCATACATAAGACTGTTGGAAGTCACAACTTATTTTTGCAATTTTATCTAATGAGCTTTTGAGTCTAATAGAATTTATTTTGGGACTACTCTCAATGACTTCAGCACTGAGGCTTCCATTTCTTTCTCTTTTATTTGCCATCAAGGAGGTGTTCTCTGCAAATAAATGGGCCAGAAAAAGTTTCCTTGTTAATAAAAGCCCACTTTTTGCAGCCTCACTCTATGATAGATCCAGTATTTGATCTCTGCTTCACTCTATCCAAATTTTCTACGATTTTTTGATCATAAATAAGTCCACATAGAGAGATTTACTTCTGTACAATGAGTCTTAAGGTATAAAAAAGCTCCAAAACTTTACTAATGCACCAGTATTTCACATCTGTAAACAGCAACATTTCCTGTTGACATTCAATTTTGAGTTCAATTTATATTTAAAATACCAGTTACAATCTATTTTACACTTCAGCAGCTTAGTTGTCCATATACAAGAGACCCATCAGAATGCCCTGCAATGGGTATGTTTAGCATTAATGGCCCTGTTAGCAGGCACATCCTTTTCATCAAAGCATTGAAAACCTCTATGAAAAAGGACCACAGCTATTTTTAATGACCTTTCCCAGATCAAGTTACGAAGCAAGATATCGTGGTATGGAAAGGTCAGTAGGAGGCTAGCACAATAAAATCCAAGGTAAAATATAGTCTTTATGCAGTTATTAAACTAATACTTGTTAAGCTGTAGATGCAGTCAGCATCAACTAACAGGAGCAGCATTACACTTCATACACTCATGATTTTTCTTTCTTCCTCCCTATTATATTTTCTTCATCCCTGGAAGTGTTCAAAAAAACAAGCAGATGCGGCATTTCATGATACGGTATCGGGCATGATCGTATTTGGTCAAAGACTTAATTAATGACTTTTGAGGCCTCTTCCAACCTTAAGGAATCTGTGATTCTATCATCTTGCTATCTTTTCTCCTTTCATTCTTCTACAGGATTTTTGCCTTAGGAATCCAGTGAATTCCTCCTGCAGAGAAGTGAAGCATCTTTGAAACAGTTCAGAGACCGTCAGAGTATCCTCCGCTCCCTTTTCATTAGGTCAGCCCAAGTGCAGGGTAACAGAGGAGTTCACACCTCCTCAACTTAAGGCATGCGACCACTACATAAACAGAAACAAAATCCTTTTTCAATTAAAAGTTGGTCTATAACCTGCACAAACATAACAGGCAGGACTGTAAGAGCTGAAGTTGGAGAGGTGCCTTTCCAGAGGGCCTGGACCAAATCTGCATATAGGAATAACAGGATCAATAAGCAGTATCACAGCTTTACATGTGCTCAGGCCTCACTGAACACTCTACAGCACTTCCAAACAGGGAGGGTTTCAAATTAATGACTGACAAAACATCTGAGGAAAATGAGCCTCTCCTCCCAACAAAACACCAATTTGTGTAAGAGCACTGGGCGGGCAGCCAGAAAACCATGTGTTATCATAAAACCTGCTCTACCGAGGCCCTTTCTCTATACCTACAGGCAGAAACAGGCTTTATGCATTGATTTTAACCCTCTTTGTAGAAGTAACAATTTTAAAGAGGCTGATAGCCATAAACTAGAAGACAATTTCCACCTCAACACAAGGAAGAACTTCCTCACGATGGAGGGTGGCAGAGCACTGGAAAAGGTGCCCAGGGAGGCTGTGGAGTCTCCTTCTCTGAAGACATTCAAAACCCCCCTGGACATGTTCCTGTGTCACCTGCTCTAGGTGACCCTGCCTTGGCAGGGAGGTTGGACTGGCTGACCGCCAGAAGTCCCTTCCAACCCCAACAATCCTGTGATTCCAAGAGTTATAACTTCAACATATTTTGGCATAACACACATGTGCATTTTGCATCAAGTACTCAGCACATGAATAGACAAAAGAAAATTATGCTGTCTTACAGGGTGGACATAATTTATATACATCAGAGAGGAGAGGTTGAAGGGTTGAGTAACTCAGTGAATGTCTGAATGCGCAAGTTGCATCTGTAGCTCTCATGCTTCAAAGTGTTTTTCAACAAAAGGTACAATCATGGAAAGGAATAGAAAATCAAAGTTTTCTAGCATGGCAGAGCACCCACTAACAAGCAACACTGCCATTTAATTGTGCTTTCATCAGCCTTGGGATGTGGATATGTACAATTAACCCTGGTACATTCACAGCAAACAACATAAGCATGTATACTACAAATCTATTTTCTGTCATAACTTTACGCTCTCTTCTTTTATCTTCCACAGCCTTTAATTCCATTTGGTGGCTGTTCACTACTTCTTCTTATACATATATATGCTCCAAGGATTATTCTGTCTTCACTTTTGTGCCTGCTTTTTCTTGGGGTTTGGGGTTTTTTTTTTCTAGCTTTTTTTCTTTTTTTTCATATTGGCCTTTATTCGGTAAGAAAATTGAAAGCTATTTGACCTTTCATTATTACCAAAAACCCCAACAAATCTCATAAGTGTTGAATAATGATTGCCTGTGATAAGGATTAATGTTTTTTCCAAAACTCTTCAGTACCCATGGCATATTTTTTAAAAAAATTAAGAAGATCTATCCTAAATTGAAGTGCTCTTAGTAAATATAAAATGCATAGTAGCAAGTCATGCAGGCCAAAAGTTCTGAAGGAACAAATATGACGCACTAAAATATTAATCACCAAGGATCAACACATCACTTAACTGATCCTTAGTGATAGGGGACTGCAAATGGGCAAACTGATGCCATGGCATCAACTTCTTAATAGGTTTCAGACTGATCTAAGGAATTAGAAAGTATATAATCTGTGTTCTGCTCTGTAAAAAAAATGGTAGAAACTATACAAATGAATAAATTAGCAGATGGAGTATAAAGATGTGGCAAAACAAGAAAAATCAAGCTGGATTTAACAGATCCCAGACATTGTTCACAGACTTTTGAAGTCTCTCCATTCAAATGAGACAACAATTACACAGATGAGCTTGGTTCTTCTGCTTGTATTTCCAAAAAAATGAAAACCATCCTTTGCGAAAGTCTCTTAAAAAAATTATGCTCTCAAGAGGTAAGAGGACAGATCCTCCAATGATTTAACAGCTTGAAAAGAACTGAAAAAATAGATTAGTAATAAAAGGCACTGTTTTGCTGTAGAAGAAAGATTTCAGTGAAGTCTGTTTAGAATCTCTATTGGCACCCACGTAATTCAAAATACTTATAAATCACCTGAAAATGAGGATAACAGGGAGCTGACAATGTTTGATGGGGACACTGAGTTACCCACAGTAAGAACAAGAAAGGCAACTGAGTAAAGCCACACAGTGGTCTTGTGCTGCTGGCTAATTCTGGACTAATTCCTGCCAATAAAAGGTGGGATTCACCTGCACAATCACATGTGTCTTTAGTTATTTCCATGTGTTCGGGTACCCTTCCTCAACTCAAGAACCTCTCTCCCCTGAGCCCTTCAGCAGGGATGTCTCACACACGCCAGGGCCACTAAAAGGCATTCCATTCTAATCTCAGTGAAATTAAATATCAATTAATACAATCCTGACAACAATGGGCTTTAAGTGAACAATGACTATTCAAAAATAGTTCCATATATGTTTATTTTTTAATTTATAAGATACGCTGGTTTATGTCCTGTATTTTTCTTCTTTCTTTTTTTCTTTTTTTTTTTGTTATAGAAACACAGGGTGAAAATATTTACTTATAATTTATCCTTTCAGGCCACTTTTCAAGCTAATACATATTTTTCTGGATGACTTTGACTAAGGTTTACATTTTTTATCTCAATGATTGGCAGCTGATAAACATCATCTTCAAAATTCAGCTCATTAAGAGGATGATACTGATAGAGAAGATTAGCTTGTTTTTATTCATTTAAAATAAAATTTTATTTTCCCCTCCCCCTCGACAGGTTCTTTAATTTTCCCTTGACTAAAAGCATGGAATAAAACATCGAACTCAATGTCTGAAGTTCAGCCTTAAAGGTGTTTCATGCTCCATTACTGTCTTTGCGGTATTACTCATGTTCCTACTGATCTCAATTCACAGTGACTACATTAAGTTCATTATTTAATCCATTTTAATTCTACCAGAAGTAGGATCCTATAGAAGACACAGCCTAAATATTTGGTGGGGTGGTAATGGTGAGGAGGGTTGTGTTGGTTGTTTTTAATTAGCTCCTAGAGAGCTGCCAAATTTGGTTTTTACAAGTTTGTTTTTTTTTTTCCTTTAACTCCTGGGTGGTTGTTAAGCAGTAAAACCCAGTTCTTGATGCACTTCCACAGAAGCTTTTTCACAAGTCACTCGTTGAATAGAGATTTGCCTCCTACCCTTGTCATTCAAGGGCTTCCTATTTTCTCCACCTCAATCGCTATGTTGCCACTGTAAGTTTATCTGACTGATTGGTCCCAGTGCACCCCTACGTCCCTCTTCAACACATATCCTGCTTCCCCACAGAATATCACAGAATCACCCCCTTTCTATTTTCCTGTCATTTCTTTCCCAGTCTTGACCACTGGCTGTCAGAGGACATCTGTTTTGAATCAGATATTGCTAACTTCAGCCAAATTTGCTTCCTGCCATTTCCTTTAGCTGCACTATCTCCCTTCCTTCTAGATTCCTAGTAAAAATATCCACTATAATTCAACTTTTTTCCAGCGGAACAGATACAATACATGCCACCTTTGGAGAGCTTCCAATTATACAATGGCAGAAAAGTGTCCATATTTAGTTCCAAGGAGTTCTGACAGGTGAGGTGATCTAACTGATCTGCATTTATTTGTCCAAATTACTGGCTTCTCTTCAATCTCCCAGTATAAAAGATCTGTTTTAGGAGGGTGTGTTACTAGATATGAATGCTACTATTGTCTGCCTTTGATCTATCTGCCTAAGTGACCTCCAAATTTGCTTCGGTCCACAGAGCAACTAGATGATTTGAAAGAATTCAGAAAACTACTCAGCATAATGGAATAGTTTCAGAGCACCACTGTTTGTCAAGAGTTGTCCAATCTCTGTTCTTCAGGTGGTATGTGGAATTTCCCACCAGAACTATTTAAGACCTGTTGTTCTTGTGAAAAGTCCTACTTGAGGTTTTGGTTTTCAGGGGGATTGACGAGTTATTTCAGATGGGAGTTTTGTTCTACAGGACCATATTATCATATTAATGCTCATGTCTTCCTGAGTTTTTGGCCTTTACATTTCCCTGGCATGCTGCTCTGAGCCAAACTTCTCAGTCATTAATGAAAATATAAAGCAAGTCTGCATATAATATTGGTGCTGGAAGCAGTGCCAGGATCCTTACACAACTCATATATATTCATCTGGGCACAGTCACTCCCAGGGGTCTAAGAAGTCATGTAGCAAGGCTAAACTCCAAGCCAATTAGCACGAACTTTTCTTTACAACTTCAGGAGATAATGCAGCAAACCCTTAAAACCAGCAGGAGTTTGGTACCTAGCTACTCTTGATGTTTTTGAAAGCCTATCTCTAAAAAAATACAAGCAGCAGCTAATAATTTAGCAATTCTATCAAAACAAGCAATTAAGTGTGTCTTGTATGATTTGTTCTCTATAAAAATCATGCTGTTTGTTTACCCAAACTTCTATTACCCTCTAGACTTTACTGATTTCATCTCTGGGTATTTATTCAATTGTTTTACAAGGAATTGAAATCTAATTCATGAGCTACTCACAGTGACACCTAAATCTTTTCCCACAGCCAACCTGTCAAATGAAGATGATCAGTCAGTATAAAATAGACTATTTTTGCCAATGCCAGTTAAATTTCATGTTAGGAGTTTGCTGAGCCTCCCAAATAATTTTAAATTACCTACCTTTCCTAACTTTCTGCCCTGATTTGACTAAGCAATGTAGTTTAACTACCATAGTTCTTGACTTCTTCTTCCACAAACTAGCATAGGAATGTCCATCTGCAAAGGCATAGGCAAAGTTCCTGAAGCTTTCCACAAGGCATTAGGCTCCATCCCAACTCAGTTTCTTCCTGCTTGCCCAGTTTGTCCTTGAAGGTGGAGTTTGCACCTTTTTTTGTATGTAATGCATCTTAAGAAAAATCCTAGCAAATACACTCAGAAAAAAATAGTAACTTAAGTCCCTGAGCATCACCTCTGCTTAACCTTTTATTACACTTAGTACATTATATTACATTCTACAGTCAGGGGCGGCTTGGTGCCTGTAAGATGGTGACACGAACATTGTCATATTGTCATCAACATTTCTGCCACACCTCGAGAAGAGCACAATAGAAATGGTTGCAGATCCATAAAGCATGGCGATCCTAAGAGCTGCCTGATATGGCCCTTAGGTACTGGCTCCTGCAATGACGTTCATAAAAATGACAAATACCAAATTCAGAAAAAGCAGCATGTTGGCTAGAAGCAGGGGAAAATGCAATCAAGAAAGGAGATAACTGGTTATTCTTTAAATTCCCTGTATCGTACTGCAAGTGCCTGCCTGACCTGTGCTCCTAAAAGAAACCATGATGCATCGCCAAAAGCTCTCAACCCTACTTCCATGCCTAAATTGCCCTTTTGGTAGGGAAGATTGCTTCATTCTTTTCCCTCAAAAGATGGATGAAAGTTAGGTTGCTCTCAGTATAAGTGCATTCTTGTGAAGGGAAACTCAAAGCTCAGCATAAGCTTCACTCCAGAGAGTGCAATGACCAGCAGCAACAAATAATGTTCAGCCAGAGGAAGTCTCCATCCTCCCTGCAAAATGTGGCCAGTTGTATGTGGAGAGATGAAGGAAGCTTCAAGCACAAAGGATGGGAAATGTACTTCTGGAGAGTCTGGTGCCTGAAATCTTGGGAGATATATAAGCAGGGGGGAAGGGAAGGACAGGAATGGACATGGGCTTTATGAACTGCCGACTTGCAGTTGAAAACTTAAATTTTGCATTTCAGTCACCAAACTGCTTATGTGGATCCAGGACTCCATAGCCTCATGATGCATCCATGTCTGCTAGACTGGCAGTTTGAGAGGGTGTTTCATGGGATCTCATCCTGGGTGGAGAATACAGGTGGGAACAAGTAGCTGTTTGTTATTCCCCAGCTTTTTCAATTTCATGGCACTTGGGGTCTTCTGGCTCCTGTTCAGAAAGCAAGATAAACTTGAGCCTTCTGCAGGTGTGACAGTATCTTTAGTCAGTGAAGAATAAACAGAAAAAGTAAGTTAAGAACAAAGATAAAAAGACTGCAGGAAGCAAGAACTGAATAGAAGACTTAAAGAAACAACTAGCATTTACTTTTCTATGTTTTTAAGTCAATTATTTTAAAGCAAGAAGTTCAAACCACCCTGAACATTGATAGTTTCAACCTGCATCTATGATGCATAGATTTCTGAAGTTCTTCTTTTCTAAAATTCAATTATAAAGCATGCGGTTATGCTAATGTTTTGGGTTTGCACCCATAAACTGAACTCCCAAAATAATGAGATTTTTTCCCACCTCCTGTCTTGTCTTCCTTTTTCCCTGACAAAAAAAAAAAAAAAAAAAAAAAGTCGAGTTCTTTTTAATACACTAAAAATGTGGTTTTCAGTAATTTTTCTTCCATTCTCAGTTTCAAGATAAAAAGTGTTTAATGCTGACCCTGGAAAATTAAATATGGAATTTGAAATCATACCACAGTTATGCTGTACTGTATGACACGAACAGATCTCAAAGAAATTTGAGATCTCAAGGAAAGCAGCAAGTATTTGTCTATCCAGCTTGGTGTAAGCCAAGGGACAGGCAGGGCGATTTTTCTTAGGGTGTGTTGAAAGCAAGCCAGAACTCAGAAGTTCCTCTGGACTAATTCCCAGATGCTTCATCCCAATCTCACTCTGCCTCAGATCAACCATGATGCTCTGCATTTTATGTAAATCCACCAGCAACAAGGACTTAGAAATTAACTGACAATTTTGTTAATTACCTATGAACCAGAACACAAAACAACTCCCTCTCCCAACAAAGCTGTCCTGATTCTGTAGATTATCACCACTAAACAAAGTAAAAAAAAAAAAAAATAGTACTGAACCCCCATATCCAAAATACCATTTGGAAGCGGTAACATAATCAGACGTGTATGAATAAAGATGCCAAGATTGGTTTAGTAAATAGACCATTTAATAATCTCCTTTTTTTTTTGGATTTTACTGCTTAACAGCAGTTAAGCATATCTAAGTACCCAATAAACATGCAGTATGGTAAACTACTACTGTGAATGCTATGAATTCAAATTTTTTCATTTTCAGAGGTGATAAACTGAGGACACCTTTCTACATTCATTTCAAAATCAATTTTGTCACTGATTTTGCTGAAACAAAAGAAGGTCTTATCCAAAGACCTACCATTAAATGGAAAAGAAATACTGTGAATAACTTTACAAGAGCTCCCAAATTTTGTAGCAGCCACAATGGAACAAACAATACTCAAAATGCAATAGAAAATAAATGACAAAAATGGAAAGATCTGCTCAAAGACATTTTTTATTGTAGCGGATGCTGAGTTTCCATAGAACTGATGTTGCAGAAAGTTACTGGCAATTTGAATTTAATGAAGTATAGCTGATAAAAAATCATTATTCAGATCGCCCCCTTAAATCTCTAAAGGCACCCTTCATGTACATACTGTGAGGGGGAGAAAATGCATAGACGAGCAGATATTATTAAAGTAGAATATATATACTACACTAGAAAACTGATAAGCATACACCTAATAAGTAAAACCCTCTTTACTATACTTAAGAACTGATAAAGTAAATGCCAAGATTTTATTATCAAACCAGTTCTTTATTTAAAAAAGTACAAGAGAGGATCCAAACTTTAAAGATTTAATTACTTTTACTGTCAAGGGAGAGAGGGAGAAACCAGACCCTACCCTGTTCCACTGGTGCAAATCTAGATTTACTTATCTGATAGCAGAGTTTTGTTCCACTTATCCAATTCTTATTTTAAGGAGTTTTGGTCTACCAGAAGTAGCACTCATCCGTATCCTCAAACTTAAGAAGCCATTAAACTCCTGATTGCTGGAAGCAGGAAAGATATTCCAAGGGAAATATTACTCTGTACTTGACATCTTACCACACTTTATGTCTAAGCATCAACTGTGGACTTCTACCATCTGCAGAGGTACAGAGGTCCTTTGGGACTTTTGTTCTCCCTCCTGTGGCCAGTCTTAAGTTTTATGAACCAATTAAAGTGACTGAGTCTGCTAATGCCAAATGTGACTAAACTGGCTTTTTAGCAGGCAGACTTGGGGTGAGCTTACAATCAAAGGCTACACACTCTGCAGAGATGCAACAGAGCAGCACATTCAGCTCTGTTTTACAGTAGCAGGGCAAATCCAGGTAGACCACAAATTCTCAGGTGAATTATTCACCCGGCTTTTTTACTGAGCCCAATCTTTAAATAGCGTGATATGTGCTTTATCTTACACATTCATACAGTAGCAGAGACCAGAATAGGATGACAGCAGAAGTTGGAAGTGTCTGACAGTGAATAATTTCCAAATTCTCAGGTGAGGTATTACATGATCATGTTCCCTGTAACAGCAGATGACCGGGTTCCCTCTCCTGAGGTTTATCCCCCATCCTTCAATCCAGTATTGCCATTCTGCTACTGTCATGACATTTAAATATTTTTAGGTGGCTATCCAGTGTTAGAAATCACTGCTCTTCACTCATGACTTGTTTTTTCTGATTACCTATTCTGCAAGGATAAGCAGTTTAAAAATAGTAAATGTTTATCTAAACAGGAATATCCTTAAGTACCTCAGAAATAAGGACATGGCAGGGAAGAAGAAAATGTGAGAGTTATTCTGTGAGTGAAAAGATAGCACCAAAACATGGAAGAGCACTCCCTTACCCATCCTTCCACTCCCAAAATATTTCAAGACGCAGGCTTCACTCAGGAAATCTGAGACTGGTGGCAGATAAGGCAGTAACATGGCAGTCAGAGTGAGAGGCAGGTGGCACAGCAAAAAAGAACAGGAGTGAACACTTACAGGTTTAGGTTAACTGGAGACAGGCACAGAGAGTTATTTATGCAGCAGAGATCAGTACAACCAGGGTAAACTCAGGAGCTGACACCAGAGGCACAAAAAAGGAGATTCTGAAATCTATGTATAAAAATACATATACACACTATATACTTGTGGGAGGAAAAGCTTCAACTCTTCTGTGGTTTTGCTTTTTCTTTAATTCTACAGCATCCTATTTTAGATGTTTCCACCCTACATCATAAACAATTCAGAGGAATAGAGAATGTGTAGCCTCTAAACAAAGCTGCCCTGAAACTCAGCTCTGAGCAAAGACAGTGACAGTGGAGCAGACTGCAGATCTGGCGGCTCCTGCACACTGTGGCTGTCCCCTTGCTCCACAGCCAGAGCCCAGCTCACAAAATAACTGAGCAAAGGGGTGGCCAAGGCTGCCAGACTGATGTAGCAAAACCCTCTCCTGAAGTTATACCTGTGATGGTGAATATTTTTTAAATGTCCTTTGTTTAAAAAATATCCCTTTCCTTTCCACAGAAGAGTAATGTTCTGTTCTGTCATTCACTGCTTTGTTACAAAGTCCCAAGGTTGTTTAAAGAGCTGACCAGTTTCATGGCACAGTAAAGTACAAAGATGTGATATCATGCATAGACTATTAGCTTTATTATGGGTTTATTGGGTTAATTACCCTCAGTGCAGCACTCGTTCCGGATCCGACATGCTCGGTGTATCCTTACACAATGCAGTCATGTTCTCCACCTCTCTGCTTCTCACCCTTGTTCTTAAAATGGGGATAACAGCTTTTCCCAACTTCTTCACAAGGATCTTGGGAAAACAAATTAATAAGCTGAGATGCTCAGACACTAAGGAAATCCAGTGAAGCATCCAAGGTAGGAGAGAAGAGATGGCCCTACTGTGGATTACATGAATAGCTACTGTTAGAATGACTGACAGGATGCATCTGAATCCATAGTTAATGCTAAACACTTCAAGCAAATATTTATCCCTGTGACTTCACACAAGATGGGGAGTCTTGATGCAAAAACGGCAGATGTCCATCCAGAAAAATTCATGCAGGATCACTGACCCAGAGAGGTGTATACACAATCTCCAAGAGTCATCAACAAACAGGGCTGAGCACCTTTGGGTTTTGGCGATGCTCAAATCCCAGGAAGGGATGATAGAATTCAGGTCTGTTTGCACGGATAATTGTAGCTCTGGCTTTCAAACCCCTGAAAACACAGTACATTTAGACCTATAATTCACAGTCTTCCTGTGACATGTAACAGCTTATCAATTATATGTTTTACAGGAAATTTATATTCCTTGCTTCCTTAGAGAGCCCAGAACAAACAAACAAAGCAAACAAATCCTAATTAGCATTTGTTCACAACTGAAAAAAAAAATGTTCCAAACAGCAGAGAAATGAGTATTCTGCAGGGAAGAGTAATTTCTATCAGCATTTTAAAAAGCTTTTTATATTCAGTTCTTGCCTGTGCAACACCTCCCTGACATATAAGCTGTCCCAGTCCCAGGGCAGGATTCCCATGCTCATTTAGAGTGGCATATGAGTGATACCAACAGGGTCAAAGAGAGGACCCCCAAGCACTTCACAGGAGACATTCAGAACTTTCCAGGAATAAATCTTTGGAGAACACATTTGCTAAGATGGCTGTTTATAGCCATTTATGTGACAAAAAGAGACTTTTAGGTTCCCAGAGCCCTTTAAGTGCAAATGACATTATACAGTGTGTATGTACTGAATGAAAAATAGGACTTGCAATCCAAAAGTACCAATGAAAATGCCACTAAAACATATGGTCTATTATGTTAAACAGATTTTTTTCCAAAGTATTAAGAAAGAAGGCATTAGGTATAATACCAGATTCTCTGAGATGTTGTAATACCTCTACGCAGCTTGGGCTGCGCCCAGATCCAATCCTGTTTTCATTTGCATTTTGCCTGGAAGTCACTAGCAGCTCTATTGAGTAGTATCCTATCTATTGAGGGTAATAAGGCTCTGCAGAAGGATCCACACAGGCTGGATTGGTGGGCTGAGGCCCATTGTACAAGGTTCAACAAGGCCAAGTGCTGGGTCTTGCACTTGGGTCACAACAACCCCAGGCAGGGCACTAGAGGCTGGGGGCAGAATCGCCGGAAAACTGCCCAGCAGAAAAGGACCTGAGGTGTTGGTCAACAACAGCTGAACATGAGCCAGCGTGTGCCCAGGTGGCCAAGAAGGCAAATGGCATCCTGGCCTGTATCAGCAATAGTGTGGCCAGCAGGGCCAGGGCAGTGAGTGTCCCCCTGTACTGGGCACTGGTGAGGCCACACCTCAAATCCTGTGTTCAGTTCTGGGCCCCTCTCTGCAAGAAAGACATTGAGGGTCTGGAGCTTGTCCAGAGAAGGGCAATGGAGCTGGGGAAGGGTCTGGAGAACAAGGCTGATGAGGAGTGGCTGAGGGAGCTGAGATGTTTAGTTTGGAGAAAAAGAGGCTGAGCTGGGACCTTCTTGCTCTCTACAACTTCCTGAAAGGAGGCTGTAGCCAGGCCGGGGTCAATCTCTTCTCCTGAGTAACAAGTGACAGAATGGACTCACGTTGCACCAGGGGAGGTTTAGTCTGGATAGCAGGAAAAATGTCTTCACTGAAAAGATGGTCAGTCATTGGAACAAGTTGCCCAGGGAAATGGTGGAATCACCACTCTCGGAAGCGTTCAAAAGGCACGTGGATGTGGCACTTGGTGACTTGGTTTAGTGGTGAGCAGCACTGGGTCAACAGCTGGACTACAGGTCTTTTCCAAGCTTAATGATTCTATGGTTCCAAAAGGATACCTATAATGAACTACCTGGAGTACCTAAAAGGAAAGTCTTGTACCTGTGTGTCTGTTGTACATCAACTCTTTGCCACAGACTTGGGCAACACTGAGAAAACCATGGGATACACCTTCAGTTCAGACACCTGTGTCAGAGCTGGCTGTCCAGGTCTCCTGTATCACCAGCCAAGAGAAACACAGCCTTCCGTAGCCCAATCCATCCATACCAGCGTAAAGGTGAACTGTCCCTCAAAAGTGTTTACAGCTCTCCAGTGACATAAATCTGGACAGCTGAATTTCACTGTCAGCATCACTATCAAATACTGCTGAACGAGGCACAGTTTCTATCTTTTTTTCTGCCACAACTGCATCCCCCACAAGTTTCTTCTATAGATTTTTACTACAGCATGAGGCAAAGAGAGGCTGCTTGCTAACATATAGTTTCCAGATAACCATGACATGAGTTACTGACCTATAAGTAACAGTCCTAATCTTCCACTTGAGCTCCTCTTCACCTGTTGGCTACGTACACATACACTTTTTTAAGTTATATGATGAACTTCTTTCGTTTCTTAAAAAAATATTAAATTACCGCCTCATTTCATACCACAGCACATCCAAGAGAAAAATAATGAAAACAAATTTGCTGACTTTACTAGGATAAGAAACACATCTAAGCAGTCATAATAGCCATATTTTCTGGTTATTGCAGGTTGTAAATAAAGAGTGGAGCTAACTTTGTTTTTGTGTATATCACCATAAACCCAGAATGTTTGAATCACTCATGTTTGACCTTAGCATGGAATTTCCCATGTTAGGAGAGTGTGGTTTTTGAGTAGCAATATCCCTAGTATATAACCCCCAAGCTTAGTAAAGCCTATCACAAAAACTGTACTCCAACAGTTTCCTCTGGGAATAATAAATAATAAATAGCATAGAAACTGGATGTGCACATTGGTTTTAAACTTCAGTAACACTGTCAAAATGTTGCCTGCCTAAATGAGCACTTAAAACAGAATTTTAAAATAGTGTCCAGAAGAGAATTAAGTGGCGTTTAAATTTTTTTGCTCATAAACCTCATGAGTTGCAATGATTTTTAGTTAAATCTATATTTGCTTTTCCATAAAAGTACCTTTAAGTAATTGCTCTCATAAAGATCAATAGTAAGTTTCAGCTTAAACAAAATTTCTATAACCAAGTTAGAAATATCTTGCTCTAAATTATGCACTGCTACACTTCTGTGACTGTGACTGCTGCAGAAACATCCTGGTGTTTTCCATAAGACAAACAAAGCAATAAAGACTGCAAATATCCTATACATAATGTGTGTTTAATGAGATTACTCATTGTAAATAACTCATGCAAAATGTTTCCTGATGATGATGTCAAGCAGCTATGTGGGTCAGTCTGCAGATAATGGTTTTGAGCAGAGTAATGTTTATCATAGACATTTTTAAAATGTATTATCAACTTATCTTCAGGGTTTCTGAGCTTGTTTTGCAATTTTGAAGCCCTTCTCTAGTTTCACTGGGATCACAGGAACTGCAGTGGGAGGAAGAACCACATGTTATAACTTAGGTATATATATTTCTTTATCAAAGGGCTATTGCTATTTATAAAAACTCTTCTATCCCCTTTCTTTCCTACTATGTGACAAAAATAGAGGAGTAAATGGCTTCTTTTGCCTTATCTCTCCCAAAATTTGCTCCTAAGCCTAATCCCTTCTGTTTACACAAACTCTGCTAGCCTCTGCCTCTATCTACCCAAGCATGAAGCTTTTGCTGCCCTGCTGGGATGTGCTGTGGTTTGCTGCTAATCCAACACTACCTTAGTCTAGCTGGAATTTCCCCCACTGAATCCGTAAATCAGATTACCGGAGACTCTTCAGCACCTCCAGCTACTACCAACAACAATAGGAACAGCATGTTTTTCCCTAGGAAAGGCTGGGGAGGGGTGGTGAAAACAAGAAGGAAGCATCAGAGAGCTATCCAAGGGGAAGGGGGATTTAAGTGGCTATTTTAAAAAGCAGCTTCGTGACAGACTCAGCATTGCAGGGTACAGACAGACTTTTTTAACCACTCCTTTTACAGAAGTGGACAATAAACTGCATTGAGCACTGGGCAAGGAGGCATACAGGAGACTCAGGAACGAAGAAGACCTGCAGGAATATAGAGACCTAGCAGAAATACGCATGGCATTACTTTAATACCTCCTTTAAAAATAAAGCTGAGTTTTAGCACTTAGAATTTTCCATTGCCATCAGCACCGAGGTGAAAGACAGGAGAAGCACTGTATTAATAGCTCTGTTTTCCAATATTTCACTTAGCCACAAAAAACATTCACCACCCGGATTGTGAGTGAAATTTATTAGCCAACAGGGGTTTAATAGAAAAAGACTTAAAGCTTAGAGAGACCCTACAAAATGCTTTTTTTGCAGTGCAGAGCAATCCATTTATTTTATAGAGCACATCTACACAGGAGAGGATGGGACATCATTAGGAGGCACAACGCTAGTCCCGGGAGAGAGCCGACTCCAGCCAAACAGAGACATTTATTTGTTTTGTGTTTAGCAAAACCAAGACTGATTTCAGAAACAATTCTTCCAGGCTCATAGCCCTAAACCAAATGAGAATACGCATGTTTCAATATGTTTCTGCTTGGCTCAAAATCATATCAGAACATTCTGTACATAGAACACAACCACCAGAACTAAGTTGCAGTCATCTTCCAAAAGTATGACTTTCTTTAGAACAACTCCTGTGAAGTGAATCTCAATACAAAAGCCTTGATTTACTTGAACCAGGAATGTTTATGGGTTAACTCTCAGATCAGGAGGCTAAATTCAGAATTGTTCAGGGCATCAGTGCATTCCTGTCCCTCCAGTGTTCCCAATAAACAGGGAAAAGAAAAAGCAGGAGTAACTATATCCTCCGTGCACTGAGCTATTCCATGTAAATAGAGCAAGAACATCCTGCACATGTATGCAGGATCAAAGAGGAATGGCATTTGCTCTCCTTGTGCTATGGATACAGGCAAATCAAGGGGCAGGAAGACTGAGAGTTCAGCTGCAGAGCAGCCTGGCACCCAAAACCTTCACTAAATTTCTGCAGAATGTAGCACCTATGTGGAGGTGCAGCCCATGAGCTGTGGCAGCAGGTACAGCTGTTGCATTTACCCTATGTGGACCCTTCCTTAGGTCCACCTTCCCTTAAAGTCACTGTCCTCTTCTACACATCAAGGGGACAGCTGATGCTGAATGAGGCTCTGCTTAAGGCATGTGCCAGATCCTTTACCTTTTGTGCCCACACCCCTTTTACTGTTCCTTCGTGCTGCTTCTCCATGGCAGATGATGCCCAAAAGGGATTTTTTCCGTGGGCTAGAACAGTGGGCCAAAGAGCTCTGCTGAGAATGCAGCAGGGAAAAGCAGAGGGATTCTATTAATGCTGCAGGGTGATCTAAGGTGAATGCTTATGCCGAATGCCAAGCTCAAGAAAAGCTGTCAAGTGGGCTAGAAGGAAAGACAACCCCAAATGTTTTTGCAACGCAGGTGCAGCTTCTGACACTTCATTATCTTTACATAATAGATCTAGCTAGCGAGCAGCCACAGCGATAGGGAGGTTTAGTATGATGGAGAGCAGTACAGTAAACTCCTTTTGGAGTATTTTATAATCAAACACTACAATCCTTTGGAAGACATGAGTAAAAGTGCAAGTGCAGACAAAGCCACCCTTAGGTAATTCCCTTGGTTAAGACTCTCAGACTTAAAATGCATCTAATTAAGGACACTATGAAGGCACAGAAAGGCAGTATTCACTTATGGCCTCTTTTGCAGATGGTGAGTTGCCAAACAGAATTGAGAATCTTAACTGCAAGAATCATCAACAAATTCAAACAGGATGGTAAATTAGGGATGGCAAAAGTCAGACTGTTACATAACAGATCTCCTGGTTCTTGCATTAGATGCAAAAAGCACTCCCAAGAGAGGACACAGCGCTTTTTATAAAAAATGCTGAAAAAGGAGAGCCCAGACACATGCCATCCTCAGTGACACAGACAGCACATTTGATGAAAGACGATACCTTTTCTCGCAGTTTGTTTTTCCCTCATTGTTTGACACTGTTCCCTCTACCACTGTTGAGAAACATCCAAACACATGCTGTTGTCATCTAACAGAGTTGTCACAACTGGCCAGATATCTGCTTCTATTTTTCCCTACAAGTCTTTTATAGGAGGCAATATGCTTTGATGTGTCACTAGAAGTTTTCATTTCATTAATCAGCTTTCTATCAAAATGCTGATGTTTCAAAGATATTTTCCTGTGATAAAGGCAAGTCAGTTAAAAAACACTTTTGAAAAAAGATAGGGAAAAATATCGACCACTTAGAAGTTAATTTCTGTCTGATTTCATTTTCTCCAACTGTCTGCATTAGTCTCCCAGGAAAAAAAGTCTACTGAAGTATAGTAAAATGTGCCTATAAATATCTGATACAGATAAGACAGACAAAAAATCTGTTTGGCTGCATAGAATACTGTTTGATAGAGAAGAAGCAGAAGGTACTTGAGAATTACAACTTATTTGCCTTCACTCCATTCAGATTCTATAATCAAGAAAAAATATAGATAATAACAAGCTTCAAGTAGGCAATTACCTCAAGGACCACATGTTGTACTCTAGAATAAAAAAAATAGCAACCAAGTGAATGGTTGAACTGTATTCTAATAGGAAGTTGGGGGTTTTTTTCATAGACTCAGAATTGTCTGGGTTAGAAAAGAGCTTAAACGACCATCTAGTCCGACCCACCTCTGCCACAGGCAGGAACGCCTTTCACTAGAGCAGGTTGCCCGAAGTCTCATCCAGCCTAATCTTGACCACTTTCAGGCATGGAGCATCCATAGCTTCTCTGGGCAACCCGTTTCAGTGCCTCACCAACCTCATAGTAAAGAATTCCTTTTTTATGTTCAACGTAATCTACCCTCTTTCAGCTTAAAAATATGACCCTTTGTCCTATCATAACAGATCCTCTTTAAAAGTTTGTCCACATCTTCCTTATAAGCCCCCTTTAAATGAGGAAAGGCCACAATAAGGTCCCCCTGAAGCCCTCTCTCCTCCAGGCTATATAGACCCAGCTCTCTCAGCCTGCCTTCATTGGAGAGGTGCTCCAGCCCTCTGACCATTTCCGTGGCCTCCCCCAGACCTGTTCTAACAGGTCTACATTGTTCTTATGCTTGGATCCCAGAGCTGGATGCAACACTCCAGGTGGAGTCTCATCACAGCAGAGCTGAGGGAGAGAATCCCCTCCCTCGCCCTGCTGGCCACACTGCTTTGGATGCAGCCCAGGATACGACTGGCTTTCTGGGCTGGAAGTGCACACTGCCAGTTCATGTCCAGTTTTTTATCCACCAGTACCCTCAATTCCTTCTCCTCAGGGCTGCTCTCAATTCATTTATCTCACATCTCACAGTATGTGCTGACACTGGTGATTATCTTGACCCAGGTGCAGCACCTTGCACTTGGCCGTGTTAAACTTAATGAGGTTCACATTGGCCCACGTCTCCAGCCTGTGACAGTCCCTCTGGATGGCATCTCCTCCCTCCAGCATATCAACTGCACCATTCAGCTTGGTGTCATCTGCAAATTTGCTCTAGTTACTCTCAATCCCACCGTCTATGTTGTTGATTAAGATATTAACTAGTATTGGTCCCAGAACAAATTCCCACTCACACAGTTTAAAAATAGTAACACTTGAAGTTATTCTGATCTTAGACAATTTCTCATGCTAACCAAGACAACAAAGTTCAATCCTCAGTTTACCATTTTTTGTGACAATATATTAGCTATGCATGCACAGATATCTAACAAAAGACAAGCAAAGAATACTCAAGCAAAGAATACTCAAGATAAATGCTTTTATTTTTTATGGTTTAAGAAACAAGTATCCTAAAAAATACCCAAGGCATTTAAAGCCACTATGTAAAAAGTCAGATCATGGTGTTGCATTGAGTGCAACTGCTCTCGACTTGCTACAAATGTCCAGCACAATTCCAGTTTTCAAAGCATCACACTACCATACTTGTGCTCATGCTGCAACCCTCTTAATAGAAACACAAAACGACATAAACCACACCACAAAGTCAATCCAAAGTCCGTGTGAATGGAAACTAAAAAGTACAATGAGTTACTAATTAGTTACTGGCCTAGATCCTCACCTGGTAAAAAACTAGTTAGCTCAACTGTTCGATCAATATTTTAAGTGGGTCTCATCATACAGATAAACAATAATATAAATCATTTTAACATAATATAAGGACAACCAAAACCCCAGAGCTTACAATCACTTGCAAGATTAGTGAGAGACTGAGGGAGAGTGACAACTTGAGTTTGTTTCTCATTCATCTACTCATAAAAGGTGACAAGTTGATAGCTGTGGACCAAGATCGTGCTGTGGTCCAGAGCCAACGAAAATGTCAACGAAATCCTGCCAACCCCTTAGCTGCAATAAATCATCACAGCTCTATTAGTCAGCCCTCTAACTTCCAGCATCCAAAGATTTGGCTCTATCTACAATGCATACTCAGACAAGATATAAATCAATGCACTGTCAACTTGACCGCAGTTGGGTTTTTCCCTTCTCAAATATTACTGTGTCTTTGATAGTTAAAAGCAAATCTCACTGAAGTAATCTAATTTGCAGGAGGAGGAAAGCATTTACAGCAGAAATTTCCTATAAACTCAGCAGACCAAGTTCCACTCATTATCCATCATCCCGAAAGCTGTTGTTACCAATACTGGGCAAATTTCCCCACTTAACAGTCTGTAAAGCACTTGGAATCATCAGTCTTTCTTCCATGAGAATGTGGAAAAGAAAAGATGCATCTCCCCTTCCCTGCATCACCACCCGGATCTGGATGGCTCCCAGTCATCCCACTCAGCTGGGGCCCAGTTACAGAAATCAACAGTAACTCCACACTCCTTAAGCTGAACTCCATCATCACCCTTTACCACTCTTATCACTGATCCCCACTGCTCCAAGTTGAATGCATTAAATTCCTGAAGAGTCTGAACTTCTGGAGAAGCACTGCTAAGCCACTATCCAACACATCAACAGTTAAGGCTTCCCAAGGAGCTTGGTCTAGACTTAGGACTCGTTTCTGTTCTTTCTCAAATGCATTAATTATGGAAACTTTCCCCGCCCAGGGCTGCTCCAAGCACAGAGACTTACCATTCAGTCCCTCAAATCTTTGTATTAAAAGGCTCAAACTTACGGTAGAGTGCTGAATGGGTATCCAGGCAGGTGTTTCGACTGAGCATTTGTGAGAAGGGCATCTGCCATGGCTCTGCTGCAAATAAGTGAAAAGGGCATTATACACAACACAGTACGTGCTGCAATCGCTAGGCGCAAGGGACTCGATTCCATAGGGAGCTCCTAGGAGTTTGCTCGGAGGCATCACACCTCACAAAGTCATTTTCCACTGTCATGTAGGAAGAATCATCTGCAGTCTGCAGGACCAAAAAGGCCTCATGAGTTGTCCATTAATTTTGCATTGAAGTTCTCGGTTATGTGGATGAAAATACATCCACTCTCAACCCCAAGCGTGTGCCATCTGCCTTCCCTCCACACTGGAGCGTTCAGAGAACAGCGGAGCATTAGTCAGCAGGTAGAGATTGGCTTTTTTCCCCCATTTTGTGACAGGCTGCATTTTTCCACAATGTCCTCTTTGAACCAGTGATAGATGTAGCCTGAAACACCCATCAGGACTACTTTCTAGGAAGAGTAAGTATACCCCAAATTTTCAGGGCATGTTTCTTTTCTGAGCAGAATGCTCTGCTTGCTCCCCAGGATGGTCCCTGGGGAACATGAGCAAGTAGCCAAGACTCCTGCAGTTCCCTGAAATTTTACAGAACAAAAAGAGTGAGGGGTTAATTTAAAGTCTAGTGTTCCACATGGCAGTGTAAGATGCAACCATCAGGCCTTCAGGCTCATCTTCCTGCAATTTCCCTTGCATTTGCTGTGAATCAGTTACATTTCAGCCAAGGTTTGGAGCCCATCAGAATGAATTGTACAGCAGATTGGGTCAGAGTCCCTGAAGAAAAGTTCAGAATAAATTCTGGTGTCTGCCACCATTACTCTCAGCATTTCACATAAGAGTCAAACTATTATTTAGCTCCCTGAATTGGAGGACTCTTGTACCCACGTATTTTCCTGAAGCTGGAAGTAGTATGGGAAAAAAAAAGCTTTCTTCTTTTTATTTTCATTTAAGCCAGATATATCACAAGCAACTACATTACACCTTTCTTCTCCCCATGCCGAGAGTAAAGGAGAGCAATCTCTGCAAACACTAATAATTAGATTTCACACGATTTTCAGCTTTGAGCCTAATTTAAGAACTACTAGTGCTTTGTTCTTTATCTCCAAAAAGTTAACATTTGTAAAGCAGAGCAGTACTACTTTTACAAGTTAAAAAAAAAAAGGAAAAAATGTGGATATCAGTTTAAGCTTTGTATTCTCCAAAACTTAAAACTGGTTATCTTTTACATTTTCAATCAGACAATTTTAAGAAATATTCAGAAAAACAGCTAGCAAGCAAGAAGCATTGTACCTTTAGATGAAAGTTCAGAAAGTCCTGTTTAAAAGGATTTGAAAAAGTCACTGCTATCATGGCAGCAGTATCCTGTGGTGTATGTTATCTCCTGTAAGGAAGGGATGAATGCAACAGCAAACAATGTAATCCTATCAAAATAATAAAACTATAAGTGAATTCTGATTTAAAAGACTGCATGAAACACTAGTAATTTTTTTTTCCTTTAACAATTGTACACTTTCAGTCTTTATTCCAAGGCAAGTTAAAGGCAAGGAAATTAATAATGTGCTTTGGACTGAAAACATTTTTCTGATTGAAAAACCTGATCTTAGAGAGGAAACTATGTATATAACTTTGTCAGGAGATTCCTCAGAAAGACTCCTCACATTTTTCAGAGGATACTTTAGCAAAATAAAAGCTCCAGATCTCATAGCAGGAGGGGCTAATTCTCTTCAAGTACTCTTGTCTTAGAGATTCATACTTAATTTTCCCAAGGCCCAGAATCCCCTGGCACTTGTGCATATTCAAAGGTCAAATAGACAGCAGTAATTGGGAATTGCTCAGAGGCAGCAGTTCTACAGAGTTCCCAAATTTTCAGGGCAAGAGCTAGTCTGGTTGTTCCTCTGGGATGTAGGGTGACCTGAAGTGTTTGGCCTTTCACAGCTGGATATTTGAATTACTGTGCTGGTAACATGACGTTGCACTGGTACTGTCTGAGAAATGCATGTAGTTCAAGGGCAAGGACTGAACACTTTTCTTCTACAGCTTTTTGGGGACTTAGAGTTGGACTCTTTTTGAAAATTACAGCTGATTTCTTATTTGAATGATCACTTCATTTTGTATTGTGTAAAAACCAATGCTTTTCATACCTTTCCTATCTTAGACCCTCACCTAAAAACAGGTCATAGATACAAGGTTGTATATCAGCTGCTGGTAACACTTTCCTTCCTAGGTGCTCAATTTTTTTCTAATAGCCAAAAGCTCCAACATGTCACACCTAGAGAAGCCAATTAAAAAAAATAGCCAAGAAGTCAGCACTACATAAAGTATTCTGCAGGCATAGGCAATACAATTAATCATAGGAATAAATACATTGGTAGATATTTATAGGCTGTAGAAGGAATTAATTCCATTTGATTATTACTGCTAACATTTTCCTCAGCTTAGGAGTTTGGTAAGCAAAAAAACTATAGACCTTGGTCCACCACCACTGAAAAGGTAAAAATCTCAAAAGTGATGAAAATCCATCATTTAAAATTGGCTTTCTTCAGACAGCCTTCAAGGGAGGACAGAAGCACCTCTAGTTTGTTTTTCACGTTTGCTAATAGTGGTATGCAAATACACCTTGCCCTGCTGTTTGGGAGAATACGTTCCAATAAAAGTTTTTTCCATCTTAAATGGAAAGAGAGGGGCTGTTTCTCTATAGCTTATGCATGAGTGATTTCCACAGTCTTGCTTTACTCCCTTCTTTGAGGGTACTCGGCCTCCTGCACTAAGCTTCACCCTTGAGACAGCTCCAACACAGTGACAGCCACAGCCATCCAGGCAGAGACTTTATCACAGCTTAATGAAATCAAAGCCTTCAAAATACACAATAAGATCTTCAGCTTGTGTAATTTTTGTATAAAGAGACCTTGGGACACAAAAGAATAATTCCATCCTCATTGCTGAATTCAGCATCGTTCACAGCTTTTTTTCTGGGTTGACGCTTCAAATGCTTGATAAATTGCATAGCAATGATACAGTCAGGAAGCAATGAAGCATTGACCAAAGTCAGACAGAGATGCTACCCCCACATTCAGCTAGACACAGTGCACTTCCTTCTCTAGAGACACTGATACATGTAATTCCCAAACCTATAGGTTTATCAAACCTCCAGAAATGCAGAGCCCATGGGTAACCAGGAGACAGAAAGCCAACAATCTCAGGAAACAAAAAACAAGGCTGCAAGCCCTTCAGAGTCCATGCACAACACTTGCCTTCCTAGCAAACAACACTTAAGCAAGCTTCTTTCTTACATGCTTTTCTCAGTCAGGTGTTAAAATAACTGACTGCTATCAGCACTATTTACAAACATCAGTATAATGTATTTGGAAATGCATTAACACAATGCAGAGCAGTAGTGCATCAGTGCCCACTGCAATATTGCAGAGGGAAACAACTGCATGTTGAATATTGAACTGGAAGGTGAGAGCTTTGTAGCACTGCACAAGAGAGGTTTCAGTTGACAGAGATGCAGTTGCACCTCAGCAAGCTCTGGGTAAGATTTCAAGGAAGAATTCCTCTTCCGTGTTGAGTGACTTTAGGAAAAAAGCACGTATAGCTTATTGCCACTTTCTCATAGGCAGGGAGAGATTTTATATACATAAAACGTCAATATCAATAGCAAATTCAGATGGCCAAATATTACTTAATGTGATTGTATCTGGAGACACATTCAGAGGCAGATCTTTGCTCTGCAGGAAAATGGAACAAAATCCAGAGAGGATATTTAGGAATATAAAGGTTCAGGGCTCATTGAACTGCAGCACTCTCTAAGATCTGACTTACTATTCTTTCTCAGAGAAGATATTGCTGATCAGAGTCAAAAGAAGTCACAGGTTAGATTCTATTTGTATCCACTGAAATGGCCAGGAATACAAACACAAGAAATTGTCTACAAGTCCTTGAGTGAGGTCTCTAGTAGCAAAAGCATTGTTCCACAGGGAGTGACTTCAGCCATTCTCAGCTACTCCTACGCATCCTTGAAAATTATCTTCTCTGAAGAAATGAAAATTGTAGATCTCAACTAGGGGTCTCAGACTGAGTAAAATATAATAATATACCAGGCCATACCCCTGGCCTTATGATTCACTCATAAATAACCATTCTGTTCTCCTTGACTGCACATATCTTCTCATTTTCCAGAAGTCTTGCATCAGGTGAATGGATACAGAAGGAAATTTGCACAGCAGTATCAAACAGATTAACACAAAAAAGAAAATACATGTTTATGTTGAGAATTAGAGCCACAACACAGATCTTTTCTGCTTTTCCAGCTGTGTGAAATGCATAAAAATGCAGCCTACCTTGGCACTGGGAAATTATCTTCCCCCCTCCACCCAGGTCCTCCAAATATCACAAAAAGGACCTACTAAGGATGTATAGCTCTGCTATCATTAAGCAGCACTATTATTAATTGAGGCAGCATCAAGCTCACTTGTTTCCTTTTTCTTGCTCAGTGTCTTCCACCTTGCCTCACCTCTGTAGCTCTCCACTGCTGCGCAGTATCGAGCCCCAGCCATATCTGCCCAAGCTGTTAATTGAACATTTTCTGCTCTCAGTTTATAGAGCTCTTCATAGATTTATGGAAAAAAAAATCACCCTTTTCCTTTCATAGCTCATAACGAGTCTCAATAAAGACATCTCTCCAAAATCACCAAATTATAATCTAATGAAATCTATTGAAAATTTCAGTTGCACTAAACAAGGTCAGTGCTCAGGAGAAACGAAATGTCACCCAGAAATGGAGATCAAAGTAATTCCCTTCCACTCCTGCTGCTGCCATAGAGACCAAGGGAGGGGGAAGAGGGGAAGAAGAAATTTAACAGACTTAATTCTTCCTGAAATTTATAATTAACTACAAGGGAAAAGGGACTATTATCACATTTCTAAAGAATAAAGGAGAAAAAAGTTGAGCTTTTGACAAGATATAATTACCAGACATTACATATGCAGTGCGCATTGGTTTGTTCTGTGTAATTTTCTTGAGATTCCCCCCCCAAAATGATTTTATTTTTCTAGAAAAGACAACATGTGTCTCATCAGTTTACATTCATAACGTCTGAAATCCAAACGCTAGAGGCTCACAATAATTGTTCAAAAATTTAACATTGGTAAATAAAGATTTGAAATAAATACTCAGATACACTCCCCATCTGTCAAACATCCCTGAGTATGTTCTCCAGCTAAGATAAATGGTAATCAATGAAAAGGATCTTCCTACTCTTCTAAGCCTGTGCAGTTTAGCCAGCAGCCAACTCATAGTCATCAAAGCTGTCCTCAAGTACCACTTCAGAATAGACTTTACTAAATTACATGTAAATTTTATGGATTAATCACTATTACACTTTTAGGGTCTGGCAGGAAAACACCACAATTTGAAGTGCTCATCAGCACCTAATAATGACTATAGAAAAAGATTTTGATTTTTGCTAAATGTGAATCTCTGGGGGGAAAATCATTATGTTTTCTTTGTTTTCAGTTTGTTATAACCAGGAAATTCGGCACAAAAAAACTTAGCTACCCAGTTTATGATTCCAAACTGCAATGATTCAAAGCCTGGAGTCTTGGAAAGAAAAAATAACAAATGTTGCCCAGATCTATTAACAATATGCAAGCACACAAAAATGTGGGGGTTTTTTGTTTGTTTCATATCCAGCTAAATTTAAATCAAATCCTCATGCAGTATAGCTCTCTACAGCTCTGTTAGTTTTTGTAAGATCATACCAGTCTGTAACACCTGAGGCACTGGTTAACCTCAGTATCGATATCGAGCTTTATAATTTCCTAACTTCGGGACTGACTCTACAGCCTCTCAGGCACACACAGCTTACCTTGCAGGAAGTCCCACAAAACAAATTGAACCTCATTCTCTAAGTATATGCCTTTTTAAATCTCTATATTGAATTTTTTTCAGATTAACATAATCGAACAGGGGAGAAGGGATGGGACAACAGGCCTATGATAAAGCCACTTCAGCATAAATAAATATTCTAACTATTAGCTATATGCATTAGTATCTGGCCCAAATAATCAATAATTCAACTGAATTCAGCTAGTGGATTCATCTGCAAAGTGGGACCAGAGCTTGCACACAGCGTGTGGACCTGCTCCTCACCTCCAGCAGATGACCTGACCTCATGTGCCATTCTTCCCTTCTCAGAGCATCTCAGACCTGCTTTTGCTGCCACTCCAAATCAGAGAGGCTGGAACAGTGAGGTCACTCCAGTGGTGCCATATCCACATTTTTCCATTCTTCAGCCATATTCTGAAAACACCCTCCAAATCAACTTAGTTGGTTTTGGGAGTCAGCTTTGTAGGCTAAATGCTGAATGATGTTTTCCTTCTCACTTGGAAAATTCACAGTATCGTACTGGGACACAAGACCTGCTCCTGCATTTCCTTAATACAGCACACTATCAACAGGAATTTACGATTAAATACTTAATGTAGCTTCAAAATGAACTAGCCAGACAAGTTTTATAGCTCCCCTCTTCTTTACTCTTAATTTCATGCTACAAAGTGGGGTGATGAGTGTGTGGAGTGAGAGAGACCTACAGAAAAGTCATACTGCACCCAGGGTATAAGAGAGATGTTTGTCCTGTCACTGACCAATGTAACTTCCTATTTTCCATGACCATCATGCATATTGTGAGTTCTGATCACACATCTGTTCAGAATTTTGCCTAAAGTGCACACTGTGGTGTCCCCTGTTCCACATATATGGCTGGATGAGCAGAAGAAAATAGGATAGACAGATGTTGCTGGCTCCTGGCAACCTTGTCATTCAGAATTGTACACAAGCAACTTTTGGATGGGTTAACAACATAAACAAGCTTACTGCTTTTCTTCCCAGTACCAATACAAAATAGGGAGTTTTCCTTCCAGCTTTACTTCATTCTTTTAAACATGTGAATTAAATTCTCAGAAAAGGTGCTGGATGGACAGCCATGAAAGAAGAGAGATTGTTAATTTTTCAAACTAGACTACTACAGAATTTTAAAACAAGTTACAAACAAAACCCCAAAATGCCAAATTTCTTCACTAGTGGAATGAACTGAGCCTTTTATTAACTCTAAAAAAAACCCCAAGCCCCATTTTTTTTTCCAGTTTTCCAGTCGTGTGAACAATCACATTTTCAGTAAATGGCTCCACAGGGGTCAGTGACACTCAAATTAAATGTAGGACCTGTGTAGTGAGTGATCTGGTGTAAATCTCTACTTGAAGAAACTAACAACAAGAATCTCTAATAAAGAGTAATTTTTTCAGAATTTTCAACATTTTCATGACAGAAATTTATTTTTGTAGCTAAAAAACCAAGTTCAAGCTGAGTGTTCTCCCTGGTTCTGAAGGCAAATTTCCTGTTTTACAAACTGAAAGACACAGTTCTGGGACACAGGAACCCTGCTGCTGCCAGTGCTCAGTGCTGAGAACTTAGGAGTCAGGCACAAACAGTAAGTGGTTTAGGATTCTTGAATAAATTTGGATTATTTAAGTGGTGTCTCTTCTTTCTGTACATCTTCTCAAAAAACAGAAGCATTCAGGTAATGAAATCTGAGATCTTAAGCAAACCTCAAAATACAACTCCCAAACAAAACAAGTGGCAACCAACACTGATAGTTCTTAGGGACATTACTAATGTTAAGGATACTAAAACACTAGCCTAGACTGCCCAGGAAGTTTTAAAATCTCTCTCCTAAGAGAAGATCTTTAGCTAGCCCTGCCATTGCCCTTCTGGGTTTTAAGCCTGCAGAGTTGCCACCTCTTAGCTCTCCTTTCTAGCAACTAGGGCCAGAAAGGTTTGGGGTTTTTTCCAGTGAAAGCTGATCACCTTTTCTACGTTACCTAACACCAAGAACTGGGTGTTGCAGGGGAGCAGCCCCTGTTACAGTGAGCAACATAGAGCTATTTATGCTCTTTTTCTCCAGTGGCAGCTCCTGTTGTATTCGTGAGTCTGTAAAAGGCAGAAGGATGGAAGGAGAGCTGGTACCTTGAGGAGAGGACAGCATGTTGTCTTTGACTGTTGGAAGGCACAGTGGGAATGTTCTTCCTTTTCAAAAACTCCTGGTGCTCCCACTGGGATGGAGGCTCAACCTAAGCTTTAATTTATACAGAATTCTTCCTAATGATAAAATAATGCCACAAATTAACGTGCTTTATGTGACAGCAAAAGAAAGACACTGTGCTGGGAACATGAGCAGTTAAAATAAATCAGGACAACCATAAGAAGCTGTCCTTGACTGATTCAGCATTTCTGTAGTCCTGTGTTCAGAAATGCAAGGAAAAATGAAGGAAATAAAAAGAAGAGGAAGCATTTGTACAAATTCATATCTTAAATCTATCTTAAACATACTTTACACTTTGGCTGAAAAAACATCAGTAGGATTTAAGATTTGGCGAGGTATATCAGAAATTAATTTTATTAGATGCCATCTTTTAGCACGCAGAGTTCAAAGCAGGATCTGTAGATCCATTGAACATAATCTACAAGGGCACACTCACTCCACCACAACATTTATGTCCTTTTCTATACTGTGAAAACACCAAAAATTCCAGATTAAATTTAATGATCAAGTGTTTAAAATGTCAACTCTTTGAACAGTGTTCATCTTTTGCAGTTTAAAAAGCATTTATCTTTTACTCCCTTTTTATTACTTAAGATCTGAAGAATAAACTCCCTCTGACATCAAGATCCACGTTTTCAAGACAAAGAATGGCAATAATTTGTATAAACCAGACAAATGGCTATCCAAATAAGGACAATTATAAGATATGAGGTCAAAAATGACCACACTATTGCTCTGTAGAATTCAGGCTTATCAGAATGATTTTTTTAAAAATAACAGTTGTTCTGAAAAAGGTCTGCTGCTATTATACTGGTGAAAATTGGCATAAACAGATCAAAAATTTTGGTGGTTTGAAGGAAGGAGAGTTACTCCAATGCAAATAAAGCAAGTAAAATCAGATTATGGACCAATACAACACTAGTCCAGCTATTTAAATATGGCACCAAGTAAGATGAGCAAATCACTGCAACTTCTTCGGTTTCAAGCCGTTGCAATATGAAAGATTTCTGAAACTAGACTTTTGCCATTATTCAGCTCAATTACATATGATATTATGTTGTTCGCACATGCATGCAAATAGCAAGCCACGTACAAGTCACATTGTATCTCATTCCAACACCAACGTTGGCAGCAAAGACTGAATATCTGGAGTTGAATATTTGAGGCTCACTCTCATGCTTGACTTTCAGATCATTTCAGACACTCAGCGTTGGATTCAAGAGACAGAAAAGCTGAAAGGAAAAATGTGTGTAGATGGAGTTGGGAACCCTGCTCAAGGCAGCAGCAGTAGTGAGCTGGCAGTGAATCCATGTTTGTTATTTCCCAGAAGGCCCTGGGAAAATATTCAGTGGAAAGCTTTCAGCACCAATTCGTAAAATAAATAAGTGATGTCTCTTGACACATAAAAAAAAAGAGGTACTGGGACACGTACTTTTCCAATTATACCATCTTAAAACTTGACTTATTCCCCTGTCCCAAATCCAATTCCTACACACCTCCATCCCAAACACTCTAGGCCAAGGATGGATGCAATTGCAGATCCCCACTGCACAAGACACCCAGAAGTAGGGCTAATCACAGCTCTTCTTTTCAACTTTTTGAACTGGAAAGCAACACTTGGGAGTGTAAATTGGATGTTTAGTGTGATCCTGCATCCCAGCTTTGTTCAGCAGGGCTACACCTCCACTGCTGAGCGCTTTTCACTGGTAATGCATCAACAGGTAGCCACAGGTGCCGCTGCTCTGCTCCAGGGCTGGTTCAGGATATAGTCTCAGATCTAGCATGGCTTGTGGGAGCCAGGAGGACTTGGAAAGAACAAGAGGTGAATGAGGCCACAGCCTCCTCTAATTTATCCTTCTTCTGTGGCCTCATTCACCTCTTGTTCTCTTCCCATATGAGTTTCTCCACCAGCAAGATGGGAATGACAGCTGGCATCTGTCTCCACGGCTCCACTGCGCTCCCTGCTCTCTGCAGTGGCCACCCACCACCCCTCTCTGCTGCCCATGGGTGCCCAGGGTGTATCTTGCTGCCCTTCTCCATGTTACAGATGGGTGTCCCCATTCTGCATAGCTGTGACGCAAAAAATGACAGCAGTGATGACAGCAGTGCTAACCCCTGCTTTGCCTTATCATTTGTGCAGCCTCCAGGTGTTCTGGCCAGCTCAGGCATTTTGCAAGTCCTGTGGAAATGATGAAATTCACCAAGAGTAAGGCAGAACAAGGAGCACTGTGCTGCACCCCAAAGCTGGACGTCCCCTGCTAACTGCTCCTTACAAACCCCACCACCACCACGTGCAAAGGCGTTTGCAAACATGCGCTGAGCTCCCTGCCCTGTAGCAACAGAAAGGGAGTTCCCTTATCATCACCCTGCCATTTAATATTAAGTTAGTTTGCTAAGTTTGAGGATGTCTCAAGGAATCGTTCAGCTTATCCCTACACCAGATCTTTAGGTTGGGAAGTGTCCTTAACCCTGAAGTCCTTAGCCTGACACCGCTGTTGTGGAAAAGAAATTGTCTGTACTCACGTTTGGAAGGAATTATTTAGAAAGACTGTTTCCAAACAGTCCGGTGAGATCTAAAATCAGTGTAAGAGTGCTGAATTGGGACCTAGGCATTTTTATTTTTCAGGCCTAGAGAGGCAAAGTAATCTATGGTTTTTCTCCAAAAAAGCCACAATAAGCCACAAGAAACTTGCATCTCTCCAATCAGAAACACCATGACTATCTAAACTACATCTGATTGGCCTCCTTAAAATCCTAGGACCCATATAATGCCCCCTTTCTTTATTATTCTTTAGTTTACAGAATAAACTGATAAGCTGAGAAAATATGTGCAGTATACCATGTATTCTGAAAGTGCTCTAGTTGCTAGAGATATTAATAGACACAAGCATAGGCTTAGATAGAATATGAAATCCTTTTCCTTTTGCTAGTAAAACATAACTAAAAAACATATCATTTAGGAAGCGATATAGAAACAAACTGCATAATCTACAGATAAAGAGAACAAAATGCTCATGGAAGCAAAGCTTATTCATTACTTTATCTTGCAACCTGACACAGTGCATGCTCAATCTATTTAATTACAGGAACAGAAAAATAGCAGAGAAATATGTACACAGAACAGCAATGTTTTCGGTCCTACCTTGGTCGTGACAATGCACAGACAATCCATTCTGTAAATCTCCACAGGACTGTATGTAAATCATAAAAATAAATCAGCAAGGGTGAGGAAAGGCTTTTGAATAGCATGAACAGAACCGGAGGCTTGAATCTGCACAGCCGGCTTTTCCAAGTGGGGCCCTCATAAGAAACTCGAGTCCTCCTCCACAATGCTAAAGGCAGTCATGATGCTCACAGGGATCAGTAAACCCACTAGAAATCATCTCAGGCAAAACTTCCAGGTGGCTTATCAGGCTTGATTGCTGCATTGTTCAATCTGAGATCAAAATGTGCTGTTGAATGGTATGCAGCCCTCTAAATGGGAAGATGAGAACCTCAACAAGCACAAAAGAGCAAAAGCATCACATTTCAGCCCTAGCTCTGGTTTCACAATTCTGATCTGCTGTTTCAGTATACCCATAAGATTTCCCTTGCCAAGTCTCTCTCTCTCAGCCTCTCTCTCGCTCTCTCTCTCTCTCTCTCAATCTCTCTCCCTCTCGCTCTCTCCTTCCCTGTCTTTTTTTTCCTCCCCCCTTTCACTCGCTCTCTCCCTCCTCTTCCCTACTAACTCAGAGCAAGCACAAAACACACAACTATCGGGCCCATCTATCACAGTGCTGTCACTTCTCTGCCAAAACAACTGCTTTGGGTTGTAAGGGGTTTTATTAAGAGCATGATTCCTACAAACACACATTTGCTGGAAGTGCACGACTGAAACATGAAGGTGTGTGCAAGAACTCGTGCGTCACAGCTACAATTGCTCAGAATTACTGGGTCAGATTCAGATTTGGGAAGTGAATATAAATAACAGCTGGATAAGGCGAACTTTAGCTATAGCAGAAAATAATCAGTCAGGGGAAAGAACCGGGATTTGCATATTTACACATGCACGTGGATCTGTCAAGCACAACAGTGATATAATTATAGTTTACCACCCTTTGGAAAAAACCCTACATTATATACATTATTCAAAGCTGTGCAGGGGAACCTTTTTTTTTTCCCCACCTATGAAAAATACATCAAACTTTCAGTTAAAAGAAAGCACCTTGAACAACAGAGCTTAAACACTCCTTAAATTCTCTCCCAAACTTTTCTTGCACCATTGACAGATACACAGACTTAATCTATTTATCTCATGTTCTCTATGTTTTGCTCGGAGTTTTACAGACTGTTTAAGCCCCCACAGCCCTACCTTTCTTGCAGTGATGCTGGTGCAGAGCTTGCCTTTCAGGTGTTTTACATGAATCATTCTGAGTTAGAAAGCTTGCTGTCAGCTCCTACGGGCTTCCCTCTCTTCCAGATAGAGGAAGAGAGAGAGAGAGAAGAAAGAGGGAGGGAGAGAGAAAGAGACTCAGAAGGGGAAAGATATGTAAAATGAAAGCCCTGGCCAAAGTGAGAGGAAAATCAATGCTCCTATTCACTGGAAAAAAAAAAAAATACAGCCAACTGGACTGTTGACAGCAACAAGAGGAAATGTCTAGACACCCATACATTACAATTCACCTTTTCAACACACTGGACAGCACAATCTCCCCTGGGTGCTTTGCTGAGGATCTCTCATTGTCACTCAGAGCTAAAATGTGTTTTTAATAAAAGAAGCCTTTCCAAGAAAATAAAAGATTATTTAAAAGTCATCTCTCTTCCATAAATTACTCAGGTTATAACCCTAATATTCCCATGATTATTGGAGCAATGAGACGCTCAGTAAATGACACATATTATTTTGCCAAAATGAGGTCACTGCTACCAAAGTTACAAAATCCATAGTGAATCAGATATGTGGTCAGAGAGCAATCAACCCTCCCCCAACTATTAAAGTCTTGGTGGATACAAAATCTTAAAGAGAAAGTCTCCAGAGCACTTAGAACTGTGTCTAAGGCTTTAACTCACTCTCAGCAAACACACGTGCACAAAACAAACTTGATTTGCATTTACAGGCTGTGCTAGAACCTGCAGGTTTTCTCCCTACTGAGGTTTAGTCCAGCAGCCAAACAATCAGACAAGTTTATTAAACTATAAATTACATGAAACAGGGAACTTTCAAACATCCTTGAAGTAAGACCCAATTAAATATCTCCTTAAGAAGAAATTAACCCATTGATACGGTCTAATGTAAGCCACCCTTGTGCTCTAAGGATTATTGGGGAAAAGGGAATTCAGTCAACTCTAAAATCAGGAGGTATTTTAACACTTGGGTGTAAAGCACCCAACAGTTTGTTCTTTTCTAATTGATAGATTCAAGCTGATCTAGTAAGGTGTGAAATATTTCATACATAGAATTACCTAAGGATTTGGCTGTAAAATTTCATCTCAGACTTGAAACTGGCATATGGAGATGTATTTTGAAATTGGTCTCTAAGTGAATGATCTGTAAATGCTTCTACTTGCAACTCTACTCTTGTGAGATGATCCCAGTGAATTCATGATCCCATTTACAGTTTATTTGAAAAACAGAGGGTTTCAAACCTTTGGGGACGCTTACATGAACGTGACTCACCCAGCTCCCTCAGTGTACCAAAAAGCTTCCTCCTGCACTCCTCCAGTTTTTGACTGTCACCTCCTTCCATTAAATATGACAGTGAGCACTTAACAGGGCAGGATTTGCACATGTGCTCCTCAAGCTTAATACATAATTGAGCAGTTTGCTCCCTAAAATACTGCCACCTACTTTTTATCCGCATAATCTCTCACAGCCCCAGGCAGAAGGAAGCCATGCTTTTGGGGACACAGACCCCAGCTTCAAACTTCCACAGGCTGATTTTGGTTGCCAGGGCTCCCGGTCACAGCTTCTAACACACACCTATCAATGACTGGCAACAGATGACAGTCAGTGGGTCTCCAGTGTTTCTTTAAAGATACAGTCCCTGATACCCATTAAGAATCCATCCCACACCCCAAAAAGACGTTGAGCTGCTTAATTTTGTTTCTCCAACTAGATACTTTTTCCATTCATTTTTTCTCCCCAAAATAAGATTTTCAAATCCTTAGCACTGCTTCACCCTTCATTAGCAACACCTCCTTCTGCTCTAATTTCTGGAGGTCATATCCCTGCTTAGTTCTATTTTTTCCTCTGTTCTTCCAGCCTTCTTATTATATGTACATATGATCCTGACTGATATCTACTATAGAAAGGCTTGACCCAAAAACTAAAAAAACTGAGGAGCAGCCATCTGGGATGAAAAGACGTGGTTTATAGTTGCTCATAGTCAATTTAGATGGCAAAAAATAACCTCTGTGATGAGCTCTGACTCTTGGGAAGCCTTAATATAGGAAGAATAACAACTATTTCCCACTGTGACACCAGTGGCTCTGTGGATCACCATGTGAAAACCATCTGCCCAGCTGACTGCTTCTTTCTCCTCTAATTTTACCAACGTATCCATTTTTAAGTCACACAAAAACCAATAATATGAGGTGAGTGAGTGAAATGTGATGGTCTTTTAATGCAGTTTACACTGGACAATTTAATGCTCCTTTCTAGCATTAAAGTCTTCATTGTATCCAGGTACTTCCACTTGGATAACCAAAGCATAGGGTTTAATTAGGCCACTATATTTAGAACCAGAGCCTGCAACATCCTGCTGAATTCAATATTTGTAAAAGCAAGCTTCTGTAAAAGCTAAAATCATTAGAAAAGATACTGATTTTTTTTAAGCTTTCATGATACACCTTCTTAAAACATTTCTTAAATTCTTTTGAAGCCCAAATATTATAGACCAAAAACTGTAAAGAAAAATAGATTGCTAAAAAAAAAATTAAAAGCAAAACTGGTTTATTTTCTTTTATTCAAAGAGCAGAGATTAAGAAAAACAAGAGCACTAGGTCTCCAAGTTTTGGAGTAGACACTAAGAAAGGAGGCATCTAACCAGACTGTTAACATTGCACTAGTAATGTCAGCATCTTGAAAAATTTAGCCAGTAACTATTGAGAGCTCTATGCACCTACACAGAGAACACATGAACACACACATGCTATTATAAAATACAGAGAAAGATTTATTTACTCCTAATGTATCTTAAATTCTGTACTATGGAGTACTTGTTGATGGTATTACATTCACAGGTTAAATTCCCTTTCTTCTTTTCAGGTTCTATATAGCATCCAAACAACCTCCAGATAAATACTTCCCTGATTACATCTCCCAAGAGGGCAACTGATGTAGTTGTCAAATTATGTCTTTACAGCCAGAGCTCACTTATACCACTTGAACCCAGCTCCTGTGGATCCCAACTGGTTACTTAGTAGGTTAACACCAGGATTCAAGTGATCTGAGTAAGTATATGCTACAAGGGAAAATCTCATGAGACAGTTTCTTTATGAAGGCTCCTCTGTGTTACACTAAAAAAAAATTTAAAAAAGAAGAGAGAGAGAGAGAGAAACTACTAATCTTGAAGATCCTGGATATGTAGTTAAAAGCTGTATTACAGATGAAATGTCAGAATAAATCCTTCTTCATCCAGAAAGAGAAGTTAATACAAATTTCAGAAAGCATGTTCGGTCTACCTTAGTCCCTAAGAATTTTAATGTAGTTCCCAGGCTGAATCAGAAGCCCAGGAGTCCTGGTGTTAAAGATCACCAAATTAGCAATTCTTCCCCTCCTAACTGCAGCAGCCCTAAGAGCAGCAGCCCTGCAACTGACCTGAGGCCCAGGAGAGTCTCAGACAGAAGCTATAACACGAATCATTCCCTTCACCCGTGCATGACAAATTTCACTGCTTTTTAGCACAATCAGTGTTGGAGTCCTGACCAATTTCTCCAGCTGGTAGCTTTTCCAATGAGAAGAAATAGGCAATTTTCTTTTTTGTAGGGAAGCTCAAACCTTGCTTCTCGAAGCCCTGAAGGCAGATGGTAAAAGGGGCACAGGGAGAAGGGAAAGGTGGACAGGCAGCTCCACTCCTTCACCACAAGGTCTGTGCACCCAGGTGGCCACAGTGGCCTCGGGGTCAACTGCAACAGAAAAAAATGTTTCTGCTTCACAGTTGTGGAGGGGATTCCCTCTCTTCTTATCCCAAGTGCATCCCCACCTTACCACCCCTTTATGCAGTACATGGGAGCTCGCACCACTTTAGCCAAGCAACAGAAGAAGAAGAAGAAAAAAAGCTACTTCTGAGACAGTGCAACCTCTCCAGCAGTCTCATTGCCACTAGCTCACCAGTTTGGGGTCCCATGAGAAGGCAGTAAGGCAAACTAGGAACACAATATGACTTGTAGGGTTGTAGGACATGCACTTTCATCATCACAGAGTATGGGGAAAAGGTCCTTGACCCGTTCTACAGCTCTGAAGGTCCTTGGACAAGCCAGCCTTTTGAAAGCCTCGCAACCTTTGTTAGTTTAAAACTTATGCATAATGTTTTTTCTATCTATTATTTCCTATAAAAAGCCATAATTGTTTTCTTGTTTCCCATAAATCCTTTACTTAGAATGAAACAGAAGTGCTTCAGTGACAAATGCTCTGCTGGCTTTATGCAGGCTGGAATGCTCTGCAACAGAATCACATGGTACTCAAGGGCGGTATGTCCTGAAGTGGTTCTCAATTCTCAAGATCAATGGTGAATGAAGAGTTCATTTTCATTCTTGAGCATTCTGCCTGGGGAAGTAAATCTAACAACCAATTGATCATCAGCAACTGAAAAGCTCTGGCACGTATGTTCAAACATGTAGCCACTCTTAAATAGCTATGTGTCACTGTCATAGCAGCCACTAACACTCAAGCACACTCACTTGAAAAAGAAATCAGACAAAACGACACTTTCAAGTGAACTGACACACTAAACCACAAGTTCCTGGGAATGAAAACAAAATATCTGCTATCTACTATCCCATGATACTGAGAACTGAAGAAAACACCACTCACAGCTCTGAATGACTTAAGAGTTCGGCAATGGAGTTGCCAGTTTTCAGAGTTTCCTCTCAGGTACACTTTGTACATGAACAGCATGAAAATGTAGTACATAGAATTGCTGATGGAGAAACATTGAGTCCGGGGTTTGCAGCGACTTTAAGTAGGAGGATAGTGCGTTGTTCAGCTGGGCATTCATAACAGAAATCATGTTGTGAAATGGGGGTGAGATCAACTACATCCCATGATTTTCACAACATCCTTGTGGGTGTAATGTATTTAGGGCGTATATCAAACTTTTGATAATTCCTTGCTTTGGAGAAATATCTTCCATAAATATAAAGACAAATTTCAATGAGTATATATGTGTGGCTGTGCAGTCACCATATCAGGATGCCGTCAGCAGCTCTGCCAGGCCGGCTGCTTGGGGCGGCGCGTGGGCCTGGATGAAGGGAGCCCGGGGTATCGCGCTACACCCTGACCACAGCAGGAAAACACACAAAAGTGGTCGAGAACGCAGCTTCCACTCGAGGGGCTTCCCCCAGGCCGGTGGGAGACGCGCCAGCAGAGATAAAGGCGAAGAGGAGCGATCTGCTGCTTGGATTCCAGAGCGTTCAAACTTCTGAAGGTGCAGAAGCAGTGAGATGACATAACCGAAGTTACAGGCATTTTTATATTGGGACATAGGGAGGCGGGGTGAGGGGTATAATCCAATAGGGAAAGGGAACATGGGCGGGATCAACAGGGAACCAGCCAGTGAGGATGGGACAGCGGAGGGAGTACAGACACCCAATGGGGAACTGAGGGCAGGGCTGCAGGGAGGCTGTGGGAACTAGAAATCCAGGATGCTACATATATGTTCTTGTATTTCAACTATCAAGTACCACCATGGTCCCATATGGTACAAAAGTTTTTCTGATTGAGAAATTGGGAACACAACAACACAAGAAACTCAGAAAATCATGTTAGAAAATTAGATCTTCAGATTTTGAAAATTTTATGAACAGAGTAATTGATCTAGAAATGGAAACAAAGCTCATGCAAAAGCCTTAGACAAGAGGAACAATCCGCAAGTTTCCACTGTTGGGAAAAACTTTTGCTGAAGTCTACAAGGTACCACACAAGCACACCAGCTCAGTTAATGTCACTTTTCTTTTCATCATGTTTCCAGCTTGTTTACTTTAAAAGAAAACTTAATAAGTTTCTTTCATTTCAAAAAGAAAAAATACACAATGACGCCAAGGCTAAAAGTCTACATAATAATATCTAAGCCCGGGGAAATTGTTCCAGCCAAGTTGTGAACCTATGAAAATAATGGAGATACTATAATGAAACACTTATAACTTCACTGTTGCAAGCAGCAAGATAGGGAAGTGTAACACACCCCCTTACCACAGCCACGAAGTAACACTATTCAGCAGAGTTTTATGATAGGTATCATTAGGCTGCCCATACGAAAACCATCACTTTGCTGACATTCCTATTCTTCCATACTGACTCCAGACCAAAAAGAAACTACAACACACACTGAGACTAAAAACACCTGGAATAAAACTTACCAACCGTGCAACAACTTGGACTTCAAAAACAGACCAAAATGAACCTACCCTGAGATCAGCAAATCTGTAGAACCATCACCAATATGAACAAGATTTGTACATAAAAACAAAAATTAAATCCTGCCTATGTCAGCAGAAAATACCCAGAGCTAGTAACATACAACAATAAATTGCAGAAAAAAGAATAATCCAGGAGCTCAAGTTCAATATGTCCTACACACTCCACCTCCAGCAAAACTTCACTAAACAAGGATTTAATTTGCCATCACAAAAAAAGAGTGGACAATACCTTTGTCTTCATGTCTACCACATAGTTTTCAAAAGTTGGGTTCTCCTTGTTGTGTTCCCCACGTTGTCCAGGTCCTTCTGATCTATTGGAAGCTGCAGGCTAAAGAGCAAAGTTAAAAAAAAAAAACCACAAGTAAAGTAGCTGTGTGCTTTAATTCAATTACATTTAAACATAAAGATTAGCATGCACACACAAAAGGGCTGCCTGAATTCAGATAAGTATCAAGTGGCTTCTATAGAAGATTTTCACCTCAATGTTTTGTCACGCAAAACTTTCTGGGTTTAATCCTACAGGCACTCTCATGGAAGTCTGTGAAAGTCTTAATAGGCTAAATCTGCAAGATGACGCTTATCATAATTTCTCTGTGACTTCAGAAGGCATTCAAGGTGCTCTGCAGCTCTTGGCAACAGAACATAAAGATAAAGAAGGAAATCAGTGCCCTGACAAAAAGACCTGCTGACCGTGATGGGGTTCTCATCTGAAGTAGCTGCAGGAATATATATCTCCTTATAGCAACAAACAAATTATCTGGTTTGTTTTCTTATTTCTAATTCATGACATTCTCCTATGTGAAACATTTTTTAGAAGGTTTCATGCTTGACTGGCAACCATATGTGCAAATCTTTTAAATTCAAATGCATTTTTTTGTTACTTTTCCTTCATTTACACAGATTTCAATCTTACATTGCTTACACAAAACCCTCATACAACACATAGTATTTCTTCAAATAATATCTTTGGCAGAAGACAAAGTAAATGGCTATGTTTGTTTTTTTCAATTTTCCTGCTGGAAATCTAATACATTACTGTAGATTTTACATTAAGACAGTAAATATTACAAATGACATCTCTGTTTACAATGCTCTGCCCTGCAAAAATGTGCTTGAAGAGTCAGCCTTTGAATGAAACGTGATGACTGCCTCTAACTCGGATCTCAGAAAATTTCTGGGCACTTTGCAAGAGCACAAACAGGAAAGCAGGGAGGATTCAAACAGAGTTCAGTGTCTTGTATCTGTAGGTGCTGAGCATCACAAGCACCCTGAGTGATTTAGACCCATCCTGTTTTAGCCTGGGCAACAGGAGTGCAGTCAATTTGAACACAACAGGCAAGAAATTGTTAGCATTTTAAATAGAGCAACCCCTGCCAGCACAACGTAGAAAACAACAAGCCAGTGCCACAGAAGCAGCCAAATCACACTCGCATGTGCAAATGCTCTCCCCTCTGATTGTAGGTTGTTTATTTAGGGCTCTGTCCAGCAAAAGACTGAGTGCTGGCCCCAATCCAGGCAACTACTTAGACACGTGCTTTCAGCTTCACTGGAACCAATGGATGAGTCTTGTGCTCCAGTAAAGACTGTGTTTAAAGGCTGGATCAGGCCCAGCAGCTCAGCATGACATGGGGATAAGCACACAGGACTCCACGAGTGTCCTGTCTGAGGTTACAGCTTCCCTCACACGGAGAACCACACATTCCCTTGGCTGGTTTCTAGTCACCAAAGGGTGTTGAATATCTCCAGTTTATAATCTGGAAGGGAGGTAGGGATAGAAAGACAAGGAGGCCAAAATTTTCAAGGACAGCAGGAAACTGAACCCAGGTCTTGCCTCAGAGCCTACAGAAAATCCAAGCAACTCCCTAAATGTTTCTTTCAGGAAGAGAAAATTGGTTTTGCAAGGAGCTAAAATGCATGCATAAAATTTTCATTTCATCTTTGCTTTCTTTGAATACCTGACATAAATGTTTTTCATTGTTATTATTTACAGGCAACAGTAGAAACTCTGCAAATCAATACATTATTTATTTGCTCTAATCATCAAGACCTAAAGGATCCTGATCCTAAAGGAGCTCAGTTTCTGCAACTTCTCAAAAGGGGTTTGACAAGCTTCAGCCGAAACTTCTATGGTAACATTTATCAAATGAGTGCAGCTGCAAAATTGGATAAGAAACTTACTTTGTTTACATTTTACATAGTTTTTCCCTCAAATTTTTCACCATTACTTGGCTCCAATATTTTGAAAGAACATAAAACAATGTCATAAGATGCTATGAAATGTTTCCATTGTTTTCCTTAGGGAAATGGGTCACAAATTCACTGTAAAGAGCAGGAAATCAAGGACATTAGGGGGGGTTAAAACAGCTCAAGCAAGAGTAATTGTAATAAATCTGGAACATCTCTCTGTTCCAGTGTATTAAGGTTCAATAATCATTAGCAAAATAATATATGGTTTCCCAACTTCAACAAAGCATATGTTAGCAATCCATGTGAACACCAAGAGATATTTAATTCTGTGTTATGAAATAAAAGGGACTGTATAATCCAAGAGGCAGAAAGAATACTTGCTGTGCATTGCAACAGATTTATTAAAAACTAACAATCTTGGATTTGAGTCTTTTCTTATTCTTGATTACATACAAGCCTCCCTTTGGAGGCCAACAAAAAGTCTATCCTGCTTAAAATTACTTGTATACTTTAAAGCCAAAAGCTGCTCCACATGCAAATGAATTGTTTCAGCAATACCTCGTTACTCTGAACCATGACCAGGAGATGAAGAAGTGGCAGTCCCAGCACGACACACTACAAATGCAGTGTACAAGGTGCACCATGCTCACGCATCCTTGCAGGAGGTTCTGGAAATAATGACTTCAAGCTTGAACTAAAACTACTGCCAAAACTATAGACTTTTTATCACACCCCTGCATCCAGAGGGCTGGTAGTTGGAAAAACTCTATCTTCCTCTTCACAGAAGAAAGCATGATCTCTTCAAATTGGAGAGAAACAGAAGAGATTGCAAGAGCAGATCAAAACTTGGTAACTTTACTCACATGGGTAGTAACCATGAGTGTTAGATCACACCTAAAGCAACCTTCTAATTTTGTGCATAATTAACACTTAATCTATTTAGATTATAATTAACAGGTACTATTTAGACCATAGTCTCTTCAGCACAATGTCTCTTTCACTGTGCAAACGTACAGCATTATTTAAATATTTATTAATAAAATAGTAACCACATTACCTACCTTGCTAATTTAGTCTAATTTTAACAATGCTCAGGGAAGTTTTTCTGTGCTTATAACACATCTTGCCACGCGCTTTTTAGGACACGCACAATTGACACAAACTGACAACAAAACTCTGGCTGATTATTTTTTGCCAAAGCACATAGATATGCATTATGAAAGACTTGTCACCGGTTCCAGTTTCAGCAGGCAGCATATTCCAGTTCATGTCTGAGCCAGCAACCAGACAGAAGGAGCATCTGCCCTCACAGGCAATTATGGCATATGGGGTTTCCATGAGTTTCATTGGGAGGTCCTCCTATATAGCAGCCAATCCATGTAATGGTGGATGAATTCTCCAGTCTATTGTAAGAATTTATAGAATTTCCAGAATTTATACTACTGAATATATCAACAGGAGGAACTTGTAACCGTCCCCGATAGTTACCACATGTTTATTTCTTGGCATGAAGCCCAACACTGAGAATATAAAAAATTAAAAAAAAAAAAACCAACAGGAAACAGACATGCAAATTTCATTCTGCTCTTCCACGTTCTAGGATATTGTTTCCAGGAAAAACAATTTATTTACACACATGGAATATTTTCTAGAGCACATGTGGCTAGAAAAGGTTGATCAGCTTTACAAAGGGTCCAGGAGGGTGGTTGGAAGTGTGAGGAGCTACAGTCCATGAGCCCAAGTAGATGTGCAACTGCCTTAGGGCTCAGAGAGTTAATGCACCTTCCCCTGGCTTAGGAAACACTCTCCTCTATGCTTTTAGTGAGAGAAATTCAAAACAGAGGCTGATCTGAGATGTCTTTTTGCACTTTGGATCACCATTTGGTAGCTCTGTTCCAGTCTCACGAGAGCCTGTCAATAAATGCCTGCTTGCCCCAAGTGATTTACATGAGGAAGGGAAAGGAATAAAAGACCCCAGTGATCTGTTAACTTTTGGATGCCGATATCTGTCAGGAAATCTATCATCCTGGTAACCAAATCCTCCCAGAAACATATAGTGCTGAGAGATACTGCTTTTATTTAATTAACTTTTCTAGAGCAAGCATATTTGAAAATCATTAGAACATTTTTAAAGCTACATTTCAACATAATGTATGCTGGAGTTATCCATTTTACAGGACATTGATATAAATTAATTCATCCGGCAGCTATGCTGGAGTAGGAAGCAACCTGAGCTGAACTGAGATGCTCAGCAGGACGCTGCTACTAGCAAAGAACAGGGCACACCTCTGCGCCAGGTACAGCCAGCCTGCTCACACTCTGCTCAAGCTATGTGGGAACTAGAACTGGACTCAAGTCAAGTCCATCCTTTACAACGTGCCAGCAACAGCATGAACGCCTTCTGTGCCTGTGGTCTGTCCTCCAAGCTCTGCACCTTTCTGCCATACCTAGGCAGAGTTGACAGCTCTCCTAAACCTGCTGTGAGCATCACTGGACCACAAAAAAAAAAAAAGAAGTTTTACATCTTGGACAGATTTTGGGAGACAAAGCATCACTGAGGGCCTGAGGAGTTTTTCCTGCAATGCCATACAGAGAAACAATCCTAGAGACTCTAAGATGTGCTTTGCTCTTTCTGTACCCTGCTAGTACTATTTCTATGCCTCTTATTATAATTCTTATTACAGGAAGAAATGTCATTCAACAAATTTTGACAGGATATGACTTTCATCAATATCACTGAAAACTCAGACAATCCCAGAGCAGGCCATGCTAGAAACTAAAATCAGAAATATAATCCCACAGAAGTCAAGCAGTTTAATTTGCCTCAGCTGGGCCTAAATTTCAATCCAGAAATAATATAGCAGAGCTTTCTTTTCTAATTCAGTATTTCTAAGGCCCTATAGAAAGGCATGGATCCATGTCAAATGATTTAGACGTCAGAAAGGATTTTATTTCCATTTCCATGTTAGGGTTTCTTGTTCACTTTTTGATGATATCAAGGTTTGCTCCACATCATATTGCATTAGCTCAGTGTTTCCAGCTGTCTTAAGTCAGGGTGATGCTGTAGAGCACTGAGGTCTCACAGCTAAGCCCTGTAAGAATGTCACTGCAGTCCCTTCTGCACCAGTCTTCCCAATATGACCAGTAAATGTGAAAGGAGAAAAGAAAAATAACACATTTGGGCATGGATTCTACTGTACAAATCACATCACACGTGTTTTATTTTTTTTTTTAAAGTTATTGTATTCAAAAGTGAGCATAAATATCACAATAATATTTAGTTTGCCTTGGGATTTTTATGATTTCTCTTTAACTAATATGGATTCAACCTTTCAGAAAATTTTATGACAGCCTTAAAGAGTGTTATAGCTCAGGAACAATTATCTGGCTGTGGACTTATGTCTCAGAAAGGTCAGGATCTGATTTAATGCTACTCCACCCTCCTGAGAGCAGAGCTTGCTCTCAGTGTGTTTCTGGATGTCAGAATGTCACTGGTGAACTTTGCATTTGCTCATCCCTGATACAGATTTGACCATCCATCTAAAAGCTCTCATCCAAGCCATCAGTTACTGAGTAGTCACTTTGGCTGGACTAACACAAAACCTATACTCAGACCTGATTTCCCTCACTGTCTATATCACACAATTATCCAGCTGCACTGTGACTCCAGTCTAGGGCAAGACAACTGACTTCCCCAGGCAGGGAATTCAGGCAGGGAGGAGACACCAGCTCATGCATCAGCTTTTCTCCTCCCAGACAGAGAGTTCAGATGAAGCTGGCTGGAGTCACTTGGCCCCACAAACTCAAGCCTGGTAACTAACCAGAAGACACACACAGGATTCATTTTGCTGATCCAGGCTCCATCTCCAGTGTCACTTGTCATAGAATCCTAGAATGGTTTTGTTGAAAGGGAACTTGAAAGGTCATCTGTTCCTATGGCCCTGCCATGGGCAGGGACACCTTCCACTAGATCAGCTTGCTCAGAGTCCAATCCAACGTGACCTTAAATGGTTCCAGGGGTGGGGCATCTACCCCTTCTCTGAGCAACCTGTTCCAGCCTTTCACCACCCTCATTGTAAAAAAACTTATTTCTTATATATAAATCTAAATCTACCTTCCTTTAGTTTAAAACCATTACCCCTTGTCCTATCACAACAGGCTCCACTAAAATTTTGTGCCCATCTCTCTTATAAGCTCCTTTTAGGTACAGAAAGGTGCTCTAAGGTCTCCCAGGAGCCTTCCCTTCTCTAGGTTGAACAACCCCAGCTCTCTCAGCCTGCCTTCACAGGCGAGGTGCTCCAGCCCTCTCATCATCTTTGTACCCATCCTCTGGACTCACTCCAACAGTCCACATCTTTCCTACACTGGGAGCTGGATGCAGTACTCAAGGAGGGGTCTCAGGAAAGGGGAATAAAGGGGCAGAAAACAGGAGAGCTCATGCAGCGCTTTATTTTCGAGCTGGGATACAAATCAAGGCACTCATGTGCTGCCTTTCCCAGGCAGCAGAATGTCACTAAGGTCACACAGCAGTGGACTCGGCCATGTGTGATGATTTGTGCAGCAGGGAGGGAGCAGGGCACCGTGCAGCCACCAGAGTCCTTGCAAACTCAAGCCTTGAGAGGGCTGTTGCTGAAGCACAGTCTCCCCTGCTGAGACCTGGCACACCAAAGAGCCATGGTTGGCAGGATCTGATGTGGCAGAGGAAAAATGAGCAAAAAAGAACCATCGCAACGATGAACTCTGCTGCAAGGATGACGAGATAAATAATTTACAGTTCAGATGCATGAAAATGGCACTCAGAGAATGAGACTGGACAGATTGGTTGCAGTTTTCAGGCAGACGCACCCCAGCTGCGGCTCCATGCCAGGCAGATATCTGCCTCCAAGAAATGGAGACAATTAACTTAAGTATTGTTGAGTTCTTACACTGATGGGGTATTTTCCAAAACATTCCTGGTAGCAGTGTTTTTAAACTCCATAGGGCAAATTTAGACACCGCTAAATGTGAGAATGAATGAGATTAAAATGTTAAACAAATAAATGCATTTTCCTTAGCTCACTGGGATCTGAGTCAGATGATTCTCCTCATTTCTTTACCTTTCAGCTATCGGCCTGCACTTTGCTGGTCATAAAGAAGATAAAACATGAAGAGTAATTTGGGATATTAAAGATCTATTTCTTTCAAATAAAGCAGAAGCTATTACTGAACTCTTATGAAGGCTGGAGGAAAAGGACTAGAAAAATTAAAAGGCTGAACACAATTAATGAATGCTCATTTACATTTTGCTATAATAAATATCTTGGAAGCAAAATCTACAGCTGAAGAGGGCAGGCTGCATGCAGAAACAAGCTCTGGAAGGAGCTCCATGTGCACTGTATCAAACTGAGAAGAAAGACAGGGAGCTGTGGTTGCTGGGAGATCCCTTCCAGCATGGAGTAATGACACATGCCAAAAGGCCCTGCAAGCAGAAAGGTCACCTGCAGCAAGAGTGACGTGCTAAAGCACATGGTTTGATTCCAGTTGTGCCCACCTGCACACATTTTATTCATTAGCTTCAGTGGACTCCCTCCACACTTTAGCCCATATTAATGAAATCACAATCTTGCCATGAAAATACAAGCAGACCACAGCTGGAAGCAAAAGCAAATACTTGGAAACAGAAAAAAAAGAAAGTAATTAATTTTAAGGGAAAACATGACTAATGATTTTAAATTAAATAATCTTTGCCTGCTATATTAATTAGCAAGGATAATGTTTATTTTACTTACATAGAAGTTCTGGATACATAAATTCCAACCTACATATTTCAGTTGCCATAACAACTTGATACATTTATTCTCTTGTGTCATTTTTTATTGCATCAGTGTGGATTTTTTTTTTTAACAACCAGAAAAAAAAAAAAAGCCAACTGCTTTGGTTGCTATAATAACACACTATTTTTTAATTGTCCTTTTCACATTTAATTCTTCTTGAAAACAATATATAATTTTCCTCCAAAGATGTTCCTAGCACAGTGTGTAAAATTCACTACCAATTTCAGGGCTCAGTGCTGGGTTTTTCAGAAATCCCAAGGATATGTACAGCCCTTTAGCTCAACTGCTACTCCAGTAGTCTCCCTTAGGATATATAGCTTGAGGTCAAAGTTCTTAACAGAAGACCTACACAGTAAGTCTAAGTCCCCAGTTAGTGCATTTCTTCCTGAAAACCAGAAATAAATTAAATGAACATCAGACTCTTCAGAAAGGTGCACAACAGATTTGAGGCAGCAAACATAACTGCAGAGATGCAAAACAGTTGAGTAAATCACTGCAGTGTGCCCCAGGCCAGGAGGATCTCACAGAGCAGTTTCCACATTTCATACACACTGGTGTAGCACATGATGAGCTTAACTACACTTTTATCCAGGAGCAGAAATGGTTCCTAAACTCTTGGGGCCTCCCAGGAGTTGGATCAAATCTTTTAAAGGTACAGTCAAATGGTACTATGATGGGAGGAACAGAGGATGAGGACAGCCTTTGTCCTTCCCTCTGCAGTGTAGCAGAGCCTGCTGTTGCCCACTGACCTTTCCCAGCTCTGCACCCCTGCAAATGGGCCCTTTTCAATTAAATTGCAATTACCTAACTGCTGCTGTTGCATTTCTATCTGGTCCCCTGTAACAACCATAATGAGAGAGACTGTATTAATTATATTAATTATGTATCAATTCTATTAAGGTGCAAGGTGAGGAACTGCTTGGTAACCATTGTTCCATAGAGCTGGCATGGACTGACCTCAGATTAGAGATAAAAGGGCATTTATGAATGTGAAGCTGGAGTTTTTGACGGAGAAGGACTTAGTGCAATGGCTCCTGAGGGTTGCCTTGGCCTCTGGGGGCAGCTCATAATTTATTCCTAACTAAAATACCTCTACTTCAGCTTAGGAGGGTTAGAATGGTTGCTTGCAAAGGACTGTATCCCTCTCAGTTGTCAGGAGAACGAACAAGGGTCTGTATGTGTGTTACCACACACAGTTTAGGACAGGATCTAGCCCTTATTGCAGCCTTCCAGTATATAGAGAGGCCACAAGAGAACTGGAGAGGGACTTCTGACAAGGGCATGTAGTGATGGGACAAGGGGTAATGGCTTTAAACTGGTTTAGGTTGGGTACTAAGAAGAAATCTTTTACCAAGAGAATGGTGAGGCACTGGAACAAGTTGCCCAGAGAAGCTGCAGGTGGCTCCATCCACAGAGGTGTTGAAGGTCAGGCTGGACAGGACTTTGGGTAGCCTGGTCCACTGGAAGGTGTCCCTGCCCACAGCAGGGGGTTGGAACTAGATGATCTTTGAAGTCCTTTCTAACCCAAACCCTTCTGTGATCCTAACTCAAAACAGGAGAAACACTCAAGAATGTGCAGTGTACTGCACGATAACCTTGCAGGAAGTATGTTTAAATAAGAAGTCACTCAGATAATGTGAATTCTGATTTATCTCATGATGTGCTGCAGGTCCATAGCAATCCTAAGAATAGAAACCAATCTCCTATCTCCTCCACTGGCCCACACAGATTCTTCCTATTTACACACACCTCCAGAGAAATTACAGAGGAGGAAACTACCCACATTTGAGCTGAGATTACATTTTGTGCCTTTTCTTGCCAGAAATAGTGAAATTAAGTCAGTCTACTCAACAGCAGTAATAAAACCAGTTCCATTTTGAGAGCAGGACTGATATACTGTAGAGTGATACTTAGGATGACCAAAGGTGTTTTACACTAATACAAGAATATAAAGCCTGCATTAAAGATAAGAAAAGAAAACAAAAGCTCAAACCACCAAGAAAAACAACAAAATCAAAGCCTTGAAGAATATTGTAATGACTTCTACTTCTCAAGATAGTTTTGCTTGAAGCATCCTAAACCTTCTTAGAGAAAAATATTTTTTTCAGCCAGAGCCATAAGGAGGGGAAATAAGCAGTGGCTGTCATTACAGTGGCAAGCTGCCTCGCTAAGTCATGGCTGCGGAGCTCCACAATCATCTATACTCATGCTGACATGCAAGAAGACTGCAGCTAAAACAAAACCTTTGGCAAAACAGTGCCATTTCTCTTCATCCAGCTTCCCTCCTACAAAGCATTACAAAATGCTTCACACTGATATATATCAAAGGGAAAGGACTCAAAAGGTAAGTTAAGTAGAATGAATCAGGTCATTAAACTGCAGAACACATCATCACACTCCCTAAATGTTGATAAACAGACAACAAAGTGAAGTGAAAGGGAAAACAACATTTCCTAAATACTTTGCAGAAGGTTGGGCTCCATGGATCTGCCAATGCCTGACAACTTCCTTTGTGACAACTGTCATGACCTCACTGCTAGATAAGAATCTTTCATTGCCTAATCGACAGATGGCAGAAACCTGTATTTCGTATGAGGACTCCAAGAACTATTAACATTAGCCACTGACCAAGGTTATTAAAAAATTATGGACTGTACAGGGATTTTGTAGTTGTAGAAGCACAGAAGCGTAAGGGCTACTGAAACTTCATTAAATAAATTTCACTGTCAGCTGCAGCTGACACTGAGAAAAGGAGCAGATGCTTATGTACCAGGCAATGCCAGGAGTTGTAGGCAGGAAGTCTCCTAGTCTGTGTAATGCCCCTTCCATGCATACTACCTTGCATAGGCCATATGGTTCCTGGACCAGGAATCCTTCCGAGGTACCAGCTCGAGCTGACCTGAGAAACAGCACCCTTGTCACAGCTCACTGACACCAGGGTCCAGATGACACTATCAGAAAGGAACCCCTGAAAGAGGCAATAAACCCAGTCTCATAAAAACTGTCTGACTGCAACAGCTCACACTAAAACTGTCTGCAACTCTGTGTATTTGCAATGTGTCCATGCAGCTTAGGTAAGACTTTCTCCTTTTGCTGAGATGTATCTGCCATCGAGGAGGCTGGTTTGGGTAGATATGCACATACAAATTTGGAAGAACGTCAGATGACAAACTTGAAAATACTTTCACTGTTGATGAATATTTGCTTGAAACATCCCAAATCACCTTTATGTCCTACTTACTCTACAACCTCACCTCTCATTAGCAGGGGCTCAAATTCCAATTCTGGTTGTATTCAGAAACCTCATAGCAACGCTGATGTTTGTTAATGCCTACAGAACACAGCTCTGTGTACTATTCTGTATACTGAACTGTCCTGGTTTCAGCTGGCATAGAGTTAATTTTCTTCCTAGAAGCTGGTACAGGGCTGTGCTTTGGATTTAGGATGAGAATAAAGTTGATAAGACACTGATGTTTTAGTTGTTGCTAAGCAGTGTTTACACTAAGCCAAGGACTTTTATGTTTCTCACACCAGCCCACCAGCGAGAAGGCTGGAGGAGCACAGGAACCTGGGAGGAGACACAGCCAGAACAGCAGACCCCAAGTGACCCAAAGGATATTCCATACCATATGGCATCATGCTCAGTATGTAAACCAGGGGGAAACCTGGCCACAGGTCACTGCTCAGGAACTGGGTGGTCACTGGTCAGTAGATGGTACATGTAACTTGTTTTGTATATTAAAAATCTTTATTATTGTTGTTATTACTATTTTCCCTTCCATTTCTGCGCTGTGAAACAGCCTTGTCTAAAAATCTACAAATTTTACCTTTTTTTCCCCAATTCTTTCCCCCATCCCACTGAGAAGTGGTGAGTGAGGAAGGGGCTGTGTGATGTTTAGCTACCCTGACAGGTTAAACCATGACAGTAGCCCCAGTCTTGACAACCTACTGCATTATTACCACCACCAGGTTAATACCACATTTCACTAGCTTATAAACAAAGCTGAAACTAGGCAAGATCATCTTCCTGACACGTTTTTGTGCAGTACTTAGTAAAACAGGGGTCACTAGAGGTGGCTCTAAAAGAGATGGTAAATTCTAATATTGCACTTTTAAAGGCTATGGGCAAAAATATAGTTTCTACTATTAAGACAAATACCTGTAATCAGCGATGTAATTTCATGGTTTGGGAACATCCCCACATCTGTTTTCTTATCTATAGTTAACGAAGAATATTCTTTTGAGTATCTGTGACCAACATCCTGATCACACTTCACAAAGGCAATTCAAGCCTTCATTTTCTTTTCACTGGGCTGCAACAAAGCCCTGTGAAGTCAGGCACAAAGACTGGTTTTCCAAGACCATTACAACTTGAGCACTCCTCTCTGTTTAGCATTGAGCATGGATGTCAGATCAGTCCTCCCCTCTCTGTGATGACTATCTGTAGAACAGGGTCTGTCCAAGGGAAAGATGATCACAAATTGCAAGCAAAGAGTAATATATGATGATTCTAAACCTCAAAAGTAACAGAATTATCCACTGTGAGTGGAAAGATATCTGTGTACATGAGGCACATTCCATAGATGGGGAAAAAAGCAAGGAATCCAAGAAATAAATCGATATTGAATTAAGAAGCAGAATTAGTAAATATACCTATGACTGCAGAAGATGGACTGTTTCAGGCAACAATGTATTCAGCATCCTGACTACTGAAAGCTCTAGTTACAGGCTTGCTGCTGACCTAGCAAAGATACCGTTGGGTGTGCCCAGAGCATTTTCTGTCCAAAAAAGTACCAGATATCTCAAAAAAAGAATAGTGATTACATAAGTGAAGGCATATGTCTGTCATAAATCTTCCTACTGCTTAGGAAGACACAAAGCTGTCAGTTTTGTGACCTCTGGTTTTCTACAAGCTACCACAACACCAAAAAATGTGTGAGAGACAATATCAGCTTGGTGTAACGACTGACCTGAAATCTCTCAGGAGATCCTTTCACTCCTTCTTGTTGTAATTAACAAATTCACACAGATCAAAATTGTTTTAGTGGTTCACTAAAACAACAATAATTTAAAAGTTACCACTGCTGTCCAGACCAGAGTTTCAAAAGCCGCCTCCTGCAAAAATGGACTTCAGATCTACTATGTCTGTTACTGCTAATTCCATGGGTTTTTTCCAGTTTGCCCAACACCTGTTTGCCTTGTCTCTTCTCAGAAAGAGACACCATGACTACTTGAAAGTGCTGAGCTAAAAAAAAAAAATATATATATATATCTATATATATACACATACACACACACACACACACACACACACACATAGTGACAGGGCACAGCATTTCTGAAAACCAGGTAGGCTCCCCTACACTTCTGGAAAAACTGGAGGACCTGGGAAAACATCATTGTTTTGGTTTTTCCTTTCGGAGAAGAAACGTTACACAGCTACAGCAATGAACTGAACACCACTATTTGGGCTACAGCTGTTGAGTAACAAGGCTGCCCTCATGCCAGAAAAGCACAAACAACCAGACACATCAGCTGAGGTGCAGCCAGAATGCTGAATCCATTCAAAAGCATGGAGACATTTACAGCTTCCCTCATTTTTCTCCACTGGTATTGTGCAGGTCTGTGCAGGCTGATGGAAGTGTGAGATCCAGCTAACCTGATGTTTTTTAGACATGAGATATTTGAACTATATTAAAAAAAAATCCATTCCAGAACTCATCTATAAAACTAGTTTTCTGGGTTGGGGGGGGAAATAGGCACCACACAGAGACATAAGGCAATACCCAGCACAAGACCTGGTTTGGGCTATTACATGAGGGTTCTGCTCTATTAAACTGTCCCTTTCAGCTCAAGGCAACAGAAAGACAAGAGAAACTGGAGAAACAAAAGCAAACAGTGGGACAATATTGATCAAGAGGAGGAGAATATTGTATCAGGAATGCATGCTATGACTGCAACCACCTCTCTTTTGGAACAAAACACAATTTTGAAGATGAAATGAGATAGTCTCATGGCTCTTTCTGGAAAGCTTCTGTGCTCTGGGGGTGACAATACCAGGAAAGTTCTTCACTGAATATGTTGTGAAGAGCTGAAGAAGCAGATGTGGAAGTCAAGAGTTAGTGAGTACAGGAGTAGAATGCAGAGAGATGACAGACCTTATGAGTAGGACAGAGTGGTAATTGATGGCGGAAGGGTGGAAGTTAACAGAGGCTTCCAATAGCAAGGCAAATATGGTTAGAGAAATAAGCTCAGAAAGTGATCTCTATGAAAAGATTATCCATTTGGATGGGTAAGTGGATCAAGAATACATAGGAAAAAGAAACATATTCCTAAAAGCTCGTTTCAAGGAGGAGAGTGACAAAGGGTGAAATTCACTTCTTCATAGTACACAAAGGTCTAGACAAATGCTTAATTCACAACCCAGCTAAATATTATAATGGCAAACAAGCAGTAAATTGTCTCATCTCTAAACCAGGGGCAGCTTTCACTATAACCTGAGACAGACTAAAGTGGTACAAGTGAGGATCAAGGACAAGCAAATGTGTAAAATGTACAAGCTGAAAAGGCATAAAGTCCCATGTTTCTAGTACTTGTCTATTTGTAACTGTATTATAAAAAAAACAAGAACTGTGGAGATAAATTATATTTTCAAGTTGACAGCTTCCCTTTAATTTCCCATGTTGTTACTTTGGCGATTGTACTTACTATTTGCTAAAACCTGAAATTATCTGTTCCAGATTATAAAAAACTAAACAAAAGAGGATGGATATTTTCTCTTTAATATATATTTATCTTACTGAACAAAGATACATTCATCTATCCAGGAAATCACCCCCAGGGTGACCTTTATATGATGCAGAAGTCTTGAGGTGATATCACTCTTCATTCTTGGGAACTATTTAAGAAATATTTTAATAAAGAAGCATTGGTAGACTGCAGAAATATGTAATGGACTCTTAAACCTCTCTATGGAGACCTGTGTCCTTTGCACATGGAGGGCAGTGAATTCTCTTGCTTAGTTGCTCAGTTTGGTGAAGAATCAGAGTTAATAAATGTGTAAGTGAGACAAATTGTTCTGAAATATTTTTAGAGTGAATCTTAACTAGAGTACATTCATCCCTGAATATCAATTTAACAGAACCCTTACAGCTTTATAGGACAAAGAAGTATACTTTAGGAGTTGATGTACTTGTTTTTGCAGGTGGTTAAAATATAACTTCTCAGAATCTTATTAGAAGCAATGAATTATATCACACACTCTTCAGAGGAACTGCTAGCTTGTGGAAGAAGCCTCTTGGGACATTCTGATATTTTTATGTTGGTAATTTTTTTGGACTAATCTGGTATTCCCTTATTGAAACATATCATGGTTTAGGAAAACTATTTTAGAAAAAATATGCTAAAATCACAAGAGCTTTTTGTCAAGTGATATTTTCAAACTAAATCTATCATTTTTGACCTTGATACACAGAAGTGGAATTCACACAATAGTCTGACCTCAACGCTTATCATAATAGAGACTCACTGCTTAATTAAAAGTTTGGCTAATTTTTTATGCTGGTTGATACTCAGGCACATTTTCATCGGGGAAAATTATTGTTTCTGGTCCCTCACAGCTGTTCTGGCCTGCTCCCAATCCTTTGCAGATGTAATAACAAATCACAGATCAAAAAATTGCCTAGAGGTTGTTTGATAGGCGTATTATATAAATGTGAAAAAAAATAAACCCAAATAAACCTGTTGTGGAGGATGTGACTCTCATCAATGCTGATCTGGTTTAATTTAATATCAAAATCCCAGATCCATCCCAATAATGTCAGTAGAAAACAATTATTAAACTAAACAATCAGACCTCCCTATCAAAAATGGATGTATGAAACCAGTGAGTCCCCTAAACCCTCATGCAAGGCACACCAATGTGATGGTGATGCTAAACTAAAACCATAGAATCATAAAATATCTTCAGTTGGAAGGGACCCACAGGGATCGTCGAGTCCAACTCCTGACCCTGCACAAGACAAACATTTCTTGAACTCTGTCAGGCTTGGTGCTGTGACCACTTCCCTGGGGAGCTGTTCCAGTGCCCAACCACCCTCTGGTGGGCACTAATAATATCCAACCTAAACTTCCCCCAACACAATTTCAGGCCATTCCCGAGTGTTATTGCTGGTCACCAGAGACAAGAGGTCAGTGCTGCTCCTTGTGATGAAGTTGTAAGTGCAATGGGGTCTCCTCTCAGCCTCCTCTTTTCCAGGCTGAACAGACCAAGTAACCTCAGCCACATCTCATAAGGTTTCCCCTCTAGACCCTTCACCCTCTTCATAGCTCTCCTTTGGATGCTCTCTTAATAGCTTTATATCTTTCTTATCTTGTGGTGCCCCACTGCCCCCAGCACTCAAGGTGAGGCCATCCCAGTGCAGAGTAGCACGGGACAATCCCCTCCCTTGCCTGGCTGGCGATGCTGTGCCTGATGCCCCCCAGGACAGGCTTGGCCCTCCTGGCTGCCAGGGCACTGCTGACTCACGTTCAGCTTGACATTGACCAGGACCCCAGGTCCCTTTCCGCTGCATCGTGAAAAAGTGAGAGGAAACAAAGGAAAAGGCTTTTAATCATGAGCATGTCTAACTATGCAGACACAAGGAGACGGCAAAAGCAGAACGATGTCTAGTTCCAAGCCTTGTCCAGTGGTACAGAAATTGCCTGTTTAGAGAGTGGCATGATATGCATGTTGCCCTACTCTCAGCATCACAAGAGCGTTTCTGTCCGCAGGACGACACTGTTCTGCAGAGATACAACTGGTTTAAAATGGAAACATTGGCCTGACCATATTAAAACACATTCAGAAGCAACTCTAAAATGACATTTAACAGACGCTCTGGCACTCAAGTTATTGACAAGCTACAGAACAAATAACAAATTTATAAATAGAGACCCAGCATGGATACCCAGTATGGGCAAGGCATTTAGCTGCAGCTAGTAATAAATAAGGGTTTTAATAACACAGTGACTTTGCAGTTACCCACTTCTACACATTAGTCAACCCAGCTGAGAAGGCAAGTGTATAAAATAACCTCTGCAAGTAAAGAAAACCTTAATAGTGCATAAAAAAATAAAACTGCAAAGCTACTGTATATTAAAAAAAACCAACCTAACAAACATGGAGCTACACTTCAGCATTGTTGTTCAACAATTATCTAGTTAGGGTTGTTACACATCCTTGAGTGCAAAAGGAACATGAATAGCAAAACACACACCAAGATGTCAGTTATACCGTACCCCTTAAAAAGACTGCTGCTGTCTTGAAGGAGAACTTAGTGCCAAATAGAATTACTTGGGAATTGGCTCTGGCACAAAATCAACCCACAGACACAAACTGCATTTGATCAGATAAATGTATACTGTAGAGCTAAATCTAGTGAAGAAACGGATGCATAAAACTCAATGTTTTGAACCCTTCTAATGAAACATTATGGTTGATCATACCTAATGACTCTTGCATATTAAGTATAATCACTTAAACAGAATCAAATGAGGCTCCCGGGAGTAAATCAAGCCATACAAATTAAGCTGTACCCAGTTACAAACAAAGAAAACAAACAAAATTCCAGAGAAGAGACTGAATTTTATAGGCACATATAGAAGGGGCTGCAGGTCCATGTTTTTTAGACAAGCTGTTGGTGTGAAACAGATTAATGGTTTGTTAATTGCTTCAGGCAGAAGATTTTTAAGTAAGGGTTTTACTACTGGAACTTTTAACAAGCCAGCACTTAGAGGACAGAGAAGTAATTACAGTGTTTATAATAGCTGGGTACAAGGATAGCAGGCATTCCTGAAGAAAACAGATATAAGAGGATTCATTTTGTATGACGCAATTAAATATATTCACAAAATGAGCCTCTAAACATAAGAAATGCATGGAACAACAGGAATTAAGTGAAGAACTGGAATCTTTGGGGACCATGCAATGATCCCACCCTGTGCTGAATGAAGATTGTGCATGTGAGATCAGGGTGCGATTAGCAAACTTGCAATTAGTAATTGCAAATGATTCTCATTCAATATGGCAAAAGTATCTGCACCATATGCCCTATAAGTAAATAGTCTTTTCATGCAATGATACAGGATCACGCAGACCTTCAGTTACCAGGTTTACATGTAAGTGCAACAGTGCAGTGTTCTTTTCCTTCACCTCAGCTTTCCATCTAGATAAAGGTCAAAGCACTGCTGACCAGAAAAAAGCAGCACTGAAGACCAAATTAAAGAACAGAGAGGTGAAAACAAGGGTAAATTTATGTCTTTTAATGAGTGCCTGGAGCTGAGCACAAGCCTGCAGCTTCAAGCAGTGTTTCTACTGTCATATTAAAGGGCAATTCCATTTTTGTTTTACCACATGGATTCCTGGATCTAGGTGGTTTTGTGCTCTCCATTATTGTATTTTCTAAACATCTCAGAGTTTCAATTGTATCTAACTACATAATGTTTGAGAGACATCCTTTAGCTAGTGGATGTTTACTGCAATGCAGAGAGTTCTGGGAGGGAAGAAAGCTTTTTCCCAGGCTAGTGACCATTCGCTAAGCTGAGGAGCTGGGCTCAGAATTGCACACCCACGCTCAGGCTCCAGGAACCCACTAACACTGCTGCACAGAGATGGAGAATACTTTTACCCAGACTTATCTGGAAGTTGAAGGGAGAGAGCACTTCTCAAAGCAGTGGAAGACCTGAATTTAAACCACTTTCAGCTCAATCCCTATCTCACATTTTCTAGGGGTGAAAAGATCAGTCTTCTCTCTCCAACAGGGACAATTTAAGAGCCATAATTTCAAGAAAATGCTTTCAAGCTGTGAATGCTGGTCTTATAAACCTTGGTCCAAAGTAATGAGGCTCTTTGGCAGAGGCAAAATTATAAACAAATCCTGTCTTCATGATTTCCAGCAGCAGATTGGGCACATCCCCAGTCAGCTGCGGTGAATACCATGCTGAATGTTTATAAAATAAGGTAAGCCGGCGTTTCCCAGCACTGAACACTTTCTGTGCTTCTAGTTCAAACAAATTCAGATTAGACTTGCAAAACAGCTAAAGCACCCAATATACAGGCTTGCTCTTTTCTGACTCTTTCCTGAGCATCTGCTCCTGGCCCCCACTGGAAGCCAAGTACCAGGCTACATGGGGAGATAACTATTGCTTGGTTTAAGCCAATGCAGATGCTTTATTACTGCAACTTGAAATGACTCAGCTTAAAAGCAGTTGAGATCCTCAAACTCTGGAGGCACGTTGTCTTTGCAGCGTCACATCTACACAGCAGTGCTCTCTAGGAAGGTACCTGGCATTTGTTTGTTCCCAAAATGAGCTTGTCTGGGCCATATCAATCAGCCCAATGTCTAAGCACTGTCAGCATCCATAAACTCCATGTTTCTGGCATACCTTCACAACCTGCTCAGTAAGGTGAACTCCAGCTACACGTCCTCCCCTATGTGCCACCAACCCTCCCACTGAATGCAACATCCCGCACCCCCTAAATGCGGTTTGAGAGGAACAAACATACGGCTCCCTGGGACATAGTAGGCATTTGAGGTGGAGTTCTTAATATTTACTGTTAAATCCTCCCCCTTCCACATTTAAATATATGTATGGTGACAATAGGGAGGTGGAAAAGAGTGAAGAGAAAACAGGAAGAAGGGCTTTGCATTTATGACTTTTCAACACTGGTGTTTGTGCACTTGCTGGGGCAGGAGGGTTCCACCCTTGGGTAGGCTAAAGAAGACAAAACATCCTAGACTTTAATACTCGTCAGAGCAGTAATAGCTATAAACTCTAAGTTATAAAGCCACTTGTCAGCACTCTGTCCCAATAAATACTTAATTATTCCACACAAATGGGCAACATCCCAACAAGAAAAAGCTAAATAATACCTGCCAGCATAATTCTTAGTGTACTCTTATGGGTGAGAAGAGAAGCACTATCAGCTCCTCCCTGGTCAAGAAGGGAGCTGAACATGGATTTCCACATCCTTGGAAAACATCCTAACCAAATAGCTTCTTCATAAGAAAAAATGTATCAGCAGCACCTTTACACACATTATGAGAGACATCTAGCTATGGTCTTATTTACAGAACAGGGATCATGATCCTGAACCTCAATCAGGATAAGGTGTCAACATCTTAATGAGGCAGATTTTCAGGGAATGACATCTTGTCCCATTTTTGGAATTCATTACTTGTAAGTTCATAGGTGAATTCTGTGTTTTGTGGACTTTAATCCTGAACCACTTTCCTGCCCATGCAGTGCCCCACAGATATGGTCCTTAACTGATATCTCCATATGGTGAGATACCTCAGACACTGTGAATTCCCAGTTCCCTTTCATGACTTAGTTGTTGTCTTCTCAAACTTTAGATATAGTCCTTCAGGAAGTACACAGAAAAATAAGAAATTAAAACCTGCAGTTCCCAAATCCTGAGTTAGTACTTTCATTAATAAATAAATCTTGCAAAGTAATCTCCAGAATTTTTTTTTATATACACTTGGAAATATATAGAGAGATATATAGTGCCTGTTCTGTCAACACTAATTGCCTTTCACAGTGCCTCAAGGATTTTTGTTTTGGAAACTAAAATATTTCATACCTCTAAGTATAGCTCCTTTGAGAAGAGTCTAAGAAAACTAAATATATTCTATCCCAAAAGACAAGATTTTTCATTACAACCTAGCATTTGTTGTTATAAGGGCATGTAATGCATTGAGCTCTGAGATCCTGGCATGAGAAGGATGTGGATCTGTTGGAGCAAGTTCAGAAGAGGCCAAGAAGACAATCAGAGGGCTGGAGCACCTCTCCTATGAAAACAAGTTGAGAGAGTTGGTATTGTTCAGCCTGGAGAAGAGCAGGCTCCAGAGAGACCTCATTGAGGACTTTCAGTACCTAAAGGGGGCTACAAGAAATTGGGAGAGGGACTATTCACAAGGACACGTAGTGATAGGACAAGGAGTGATGGCTTTACACTGGGAGAGATTAGGTTTAGATCAGATATTAGGAGGGAGCTCCTCATGATGAGGATGGTGAGACACCAGAACCTAGAAAAGCTGTGGGTGCCTGAGAGTGTTCAAGGCCAGGCTGGAGGTGGCTTTGAGAAACCTGGTCTACTGGAACATGCCCCAGCCCATGGCAGGGGGGGGCTGGCACTGGATGATCTTTAAGGTCCCTTTCAACCCAAAACATTCTATGATGCTGCACAATTCTGTGATGTGTTTAAGTGCTTTTTGGAATAGGACTGAATAAAACCTGCTCCATTTCTACTACTAATTGAACAAAATCTATCTAATTGCACGTAGAGAAACTCAAGTTTGTCATCAGGAAAGACTTTCTATGAGTGACGAAATAAGTCACCTGCAGAAACAGCTGACTCTCCACTGTGGGAGGTTTTGCAGAACAGACTAGGCAAACATGTCAGGAATGGTTCAGACGCAGTTGATCTGCCCCAGGGCAAGAGAATGGACAAGAGGGGTATTTTAGGTTTTCTTCAGAGTTATATTCTAGAGTTTCTACATCATGATGAACATGTTGGACTTTTTCATTTAGTTCCCGAATATGTCACATTCCCTGCTTTCTACGTGAATATATAAAACAGAAAAAGCCTTTGCAAACAGAACCTAATAAACATTTCTAGTGAATTTGAACTTGGCCCAAAAACTGTTTCATTGATTCTGAAATGATCCACCAACTTAAGCTGATTTTACCAAGTTGCATTTACAGGAGGGAAAGCAACATGGATAAATTCACACAAAAAACACATTCATCTCGGTCCTTCTTTCTTCCTTTTCACTAACACCCACCCACTTGAATTATTTTGGTCTATGATATTTACAGCTCTGCCAGATACACTGACACATATATTTAGTCTCCATACAGGGTGAAATGCAGTAATAATGTGATGGTAATACTGCATTTTTCATCTTCAAACATTGAAGACACTGATTATTCAAACGATCAACAAAGATGTTAATGATGAAGCAAAAAGCAAGGATGTGGTGTTTAAATGCATAGGCCATGCCTAAACATTTATCAATTTCATGTGGACGAGGGGGTCCTTCAGGATTAAAACCTAAACAGCGTAGATTTTAGCTAGAAGCATGCAATTAAAAAAAAAAAGTGGAGAAAAAAAATCCCAAACAGTATTTATCACTAAAACCCCAACACTTTTTGTTAATTCCACTGTTTGTAGCCATGGGATGCTATGTGGAGGCATTCACGCTAAAAATTTGGATGCAACTGGTTCTGAAACATACTGTGAGCTCTTATATTCCACTGACTTTTCACTTGCTTTTACAAAGGCCATTCAAAATTACAGTCTCTGAGCCTGGGAGACGTCTCTCTTCTCAGGCAGTCTCTGAAAATGATAGGAGATTATAGGATGGGTAGTGACCCTTTCATGCCTATTTAAAGAGATGAAGATCCAACCCCAGTATGCTGTAAGATCTTGTACCAGTTTGCTAAAAACCACTACGGTGATCACAGAGGCAAGCTGGCAAATTTGTACAGTGTTACAAACAACAACCTAACACCTTTTCTCTTATCTAAAAATCTACACTTTCAGAAAAGCAAGTACATAAATACAAAGGAGGGTTCACAGGACACCTGTCCTGGACAGTAAAAGCTGCTTTCCTTTTTATCAACAATTAAGACTGGAAAATAAATACAGAAAAAGGACTCATTTATATACGAAAAAATAACATACAGACAGCCAAGGAAGGTTTCAAGTGCAAGGCATGAAAGGAGGATGGCCTCTGGACTGACTGATTATGCTTGGGCTTTCACAGCAGAGTGCTGCATCCAGCTCTGGGGTCCTCAGCACAGCAAGGACATTGACCTGCTGGAGCAAGTCCAGAGGAGGGTCACAAAGGCCCTCAGAGGGATGAAGCACCTCTCCTATAAGGAAAGGCTAAAAGAATTGGGATTGTTCAGAGTGGACAACAGAAGGCTTAGGGGTGACCTAATTGCAGCCTTCCAGTACCTGAAAGCAGCCTACAAGAAAGCTGGAGAGAGACTTTTGACAAGGACATACAGTGATAAGGTAAAGGGATATGGCTTTAAACTGAAAGATGGGAGGTTTAGATTAGATATTGGGAAGAAATTCTTTACTGTGAGGGTGGTGAGGCACTGGAAAAGGTTGCCCAGAGAAGTTGTGGATGCCCCATCCATAGACATGTTTAAGGCCAGGCTGGATGGGGCTCTGTGGGACCTGCTCTAATGGAAGGCGTCCCTGCCTGTGGGATTAAATGATCTTTAAGGTCTCTTCCAACAACAGCCATTCCATAAGTCTATGATTCTATGAAAGAAGGAAGGCCTTTTCTTTCCAAATTTGGGACATGTAATTGAAGATGGAAAAGGAAGTACAAAACAACCATTTCCCATAAGGACCATGAATAAGAATTGATGTGATAGATTAGATTATTTGATTACATTTTCATAAGGTAATTTCTCATACAAAGGAAAGGGCTGTCTTGGATTTGTACAGCAGCTTGTACACCCAGCTCGCACTAACCAGTTCTGACTCAGAACTGCTGATAGTGTGTTGTGCTGTCATAAGGAAAAAACCAAAACCCTACACTTCCAGTCTCTTTTGCTTGCACCGGACCCTTAAAACATATATGATTTTTAAAGGGACTAAATATTTCGTTCTCCCATTACACTGATTAAATTTATGGAGACAGCAAATTTGAAAATGGTACCCTGGACTCTGACTGCCAGCACCCTGCCTTGAAAAGGCTATTCTAGTTTCTATGCTATAGTTTCCTATTGTTTTCCTTTAAATCAGAACATTATTTTCATAAAATGAGAAACATTTCGAGTTAGCCCTGTATCAATTACTCTCAGCATAGAATTTAGAGTTCAAATTCCCCTGTACAGGACCAGCAGCACACCTCTTAGATAGCAATGAGTTTAAGGAAGATAGGGTTGAGGGTCAAATACTTTGATGAGGCTGGAATAAAAAGAGAGTCTGTCCACTGTCTTCACCAGATGGACCAAGAGATAACAGGAATACCCTTTCACCATTTAAAAGCATAAAGATTTGTGCTTAAAAAAAGACAGATATTAGCTGTCTGTGCCTTCAAACTGTGACTCAAATGTTAAATCATTCATGGGATATATCCTACATTAATGTTAAGACTCATTTGTTCTGATTTCACTCAAAACCTGAACGCTTGTTCTCATTAATTCTGCAAGCTTATTTTACTAATTAATTTTAACAATAAATTTCTTCATTTCTTCAGAGAGTTATGTTCTAGCCACCTGCAATTCTGATTTATCTTTTTAAAGAATCACATCTAAAGTGTCATGTAGAACTACAATTTTTGTCTGAGTTTTACATTTTTATAAAGGAGGAAAGCTCTTAAAAATAGTCATGCCTATGGGAAAGTTCTTTCCAACAACTTTTAAAACTTGAAATGCTTCACTTACCATGACAACAATGAAAATTTTTACACATTTCCCTCATCTTTGATTCTGGTCTGGAGATTTGCAGTTTGCAGTCCATGCCCACTCAGTGATGCATTGCTTGCTTCTGTGGGGTTTGTTTTTGTCTTTGAAGTACAAATGTGGGTGGAGGCAAGTAGTTTAGATTGCTAATATAGTTAATAATAATCTGGAGGCTGGCAAAGGCAGATTAGAGCTGGGGGGGACAAAGAAAGGTTTTGAGTCCTTCCACTGGCTATAGGAGAAAAGCCAAAGTTTGTAACCTTCTTCTATGTATCTGTTCCTCACACCAAGACTATTTTGGTTGATCTCTGTGAACTTGGACTGTGGAAAAGTTCACCTCAATGTGAAAATTCCTATTAAAATTTTTACATAGGATGTAATCACTGGAGTATTAATAACCTCAGTGGTTATCAGCAAGCGGAGAAGATACATTCTCTTTTAGAGGGTAATCACCAAGTATCAGATAAAGTATACCAAGGATGAGAAAATGAACGTTTTCTACTTTGCCTCTGACAGATTGCCACTGAAAGGATAAAGAAGTTTGCAACATAACCAAGGTCAGAGGGATGACATTATATGTATTTCTATCCTCCACACCCTAAACTAATTCCTTAATTAACCCATCCTTTCACTCTTCTACAACATTACATGGCTTTTCTCAGGTCTGAGACATTACTCATTACATATATTTTAATTCTTAATCTGTTAAATTACCTCCTTTTTTTTCTGCAGATTTTCATGGTCTGTAGCAGATGCTGTCTTCTCCCATTTCTCTGCAACTTGATTTGCTTCTTCTATTTTTTGCTCATAGCTTTTCTGGGAATTTAACAGCGTCACTTCATAAAACTCTTGAATATCTGTTTGTAAAGAGGAACAAGTAAAAGACATTATTTGCCATATTGGCTTTGACTCCCTGGTGTTTTCCTTTGGCTGATACATACTTACACATTATCATCATAATGATAAACATGTACTACATTTTTAGTAGAAAGCACCAATACACAAGGGGTTTTTTTCTAAATTTCCTGTGAGATTCTTGAGTCATATTCTCATTTTAAAGAGGTCTTTAGAAAAAAAAATACAAAAATGTAAAGGAATAACATTATAAGAAGAGATTCAAAGAACATGTTACAGGCACACCTGAACAGCACAGGCAGAACAGACCCTTTTACAGAGAGAAGTAAGTCACAGATCACTTTATCCAGTAACCTAGAAATTTGCAAATGCAAAACACCTTAAGAGAAACTTATTGACACCGGTCCAAGGCACCTGAATCACTCTCAGCCCTATCTGCAGGTGCATTTGGCATTTTTTTCAAGTGGGGTGCACAGCTTGAAGGAAGACTTTGTGGATTCACCACTTCAGTGTGTTCCCATTCAGAAGTGGATGAGTAATGTTTGGTTTCAACCAAGAGTAAGCAACAAGCCAGGTCTTAAAATATCCTGTTCACATGTTTCTATCACACTTATTTCCATGGGGTATGATGAGATATACGAGATCCAGCAGAGAAAACAATTTTACTGAAACCCGTGTGCATAATGACCTAAGGAGACGGGGAAAAATGTATTTCCTTCCTTGGGCAAGAAGTTTTTAGTCAGGTAGTCATACACAAAAGGTGGCACATTGTCTAGTAGAGATAATTGACTTACAAAGAACAAATAAACTTTACATTATTTTAATTAATAACAATAGACTTTCTCCTGGATAAGAAAGAAAGAGATTGCATCTACCTGGATACCCCTTGGGACCTCAAAGGAAAAGCTTTTTACAGGGTCTGTGCTTGTCTTCACATTCGGTCTCTGGCCAGATACCAGAAGCTTCTCTTCCCTCTCTTCAGTAACAGCTAAAGCTGAACTTTTCTTCTAACTCATTTTACAACTTTCCAATTTATTATATACACTATTTGCCATATACAATAGGAAAAAAAAGAATCATAGAATCATTCAGATTTGAAAATACCTCAAAGATAATAAAGTCCAGCCTTCAACTAACTGCCACCATGCCCGCTAAATCATATTGTTAAGTGCCACATCTACTCATTTTTTGAACACTTCCAGGGATGGTGATGGCTACTGCAGGACTTTCCTGGGCAGCCTGTTACAGTGCTTGAACCATTTCAGTGAATTTTTTTTTCCTAATATCCAACCTGAAACTGCCCTAGCACAATTTGAGGCCATTTCTCCCTGTCCTGTTGCTGGTTACCTGGGAGAAGATGCCAATCCCCACCTTGCCACACTAACTTCTATTTCACAGATACATTTCTAAGAATTTATATTTCACATTACTACAAATATTTAATTCCACATTAAAACTAAAACCTATTTTTAAAACAAAAAGTTACAGGACAGTTACAATGAGAAAGAAAGTTTCTCCATTCTTGATACAGGGAATTTTTTACAGTCCCTTCGAATGCTCATAGTACAATTGAAACAGTTGCAATATATGGTTCAATGCCAGGTCAATTTGTATTGCAACGGCAAGTAAAACGTACCAGGCTAGTATGTAATTATCTCTAGATAAATACTTTGCAGAAATAAGCTAGAAATTGCCCTCTGGCAGTGGCATTCAGCTGGCATCACTGTCGTTATCAGGGTATTAATTGGGTTGACAGTATTCAGTCAAAGAACAGCAGAAAGGTGCTTTCGCCCTACCTTTAAAGCCTATCTTGCCCTAGTGTTTTCATTAAAAATGATTTGTGAGCCACATTTGCATGTGTATGCACATGTGCAAAATAAATATTAAAACCTCAGTCTCTTTGTAAAGGTCCTTATCTATTCTGAGGAGGCCACGGGTTGCTTTTGCTGGAATAATGATCACTGGTGTGCGGAGAAAAGCACTTCAGTACTTATGCGGTCACAGAAGAAAGCACAGAGGATTCACTTAGTTGGTTGCTTTGTAATTCCATAAGCTGAAATTGCCATTTCTGTGGAACAGGGGCAGCCAGAAACTTGCAGTCAGACAAGGTTTGAAGAAAATAGGCTTTGTAATTTGCTCTGAGTAAAACCTGCTCTATCAAGTAATCTCCATTACATGAGAGGTGCAATCATACTAGGAGGGGAAAAGTGTTGAATACTACTGAGGATAGAATGGGAGTGAGCAGCTGTAGAATCAAGATTGGAACCACAGTCATAAAGAGGAGTCGTGGGGGCATGGTAATTGTTATGTAAAATGAGCAAAATACAGTCTGTCTCCTAGTGGGGGTTTACAGGAAAATAATTCAACAAAAAGTCTAAAAATCTTATCATAGAAAAGAGAAATCATAGAATGTCTTGGGTTGGAAGGGACCTTAAAGATCATCTAGTTCCACTCCCCCTGCCATGGACAGTGACACCTTCCAGTAGACCAGGTTGCATCAAGCCCCATCCAACATGGCCTTGAACACTGCCAGGGATGGGGCATTTCTTACACAAATTAAATCTGTACCTAGTATTTCCTGGCACTATATTCTCTCCCTTCCATGAAAAAACATTCAGATTTCATGTAGAAATGGCAATATTACTACTGATGAACTTTGTGAGCACAAAACACATCTTCAGTTTGAATCTCTGTGCCGCTCCAAACATTTTGTCAAGCAATTAATTCATGTTTGTTTAAAGTGTCAGGGAATCTCACTGGATTTTCTGTCTAATGGAATTTGTTCATTTACTTCTTAAGAGATTACTTACTTCATTTAATAAATTCTGCTTGCTCTCCCTTTAGCCTAGACAAAATATTTTGTCAGTTTTCCTATATAAAGATAAATTGCAAACTATAATTTTTATATATATTTTAGTATGAAGTCATTCTAAAGGTACCATAACTTATTTTATTTTGGGTAACTCAATCACTGGGGAAGTGAGAAAACAAATTTTCTGTACATCAGCATGGTAGGGTACATATCAGCAACATTTTGCAATTGCCTATGGACATAGGCCCATGGACATATGCCTATGTAGCTGGCTGCATTTGTTCTCTGCAGGCAAGCCCCAGGAGCCCCCACTTCTCCTTCCTTACAGACCTGTGCAGGAGTGAGCAGCGTCTAACCTTTATAGATATGTCAGGAAGTACTGTCTGTTACTAAAGCTGGAGGCACTTCTCAGTTTGAAGTCTTGGGTTTTTTACTATTGTTTAGAAAAAATTATTAATGCTCAGATTTGTGCTCACTCTAACCTCACATTTTTTTAAAAGAAAATTTAAACAAAAATAGGTTAGAAAAATAATAAGTACTGGAGAAGACACAATGTCTTACATAAAAGAATGGCCTTTCTTTCAGACAGCAGCTACATAGAAAGAAAAAATGTGTGATCAGACAGAGCTGAACAGGCTGCCTAAACTCTGCCATTTTCTGACTTTTGAATGGTTGGTGCTACACCCTACAACCATTATTCCAGTACAACTTCTCTTCGAATTTATATGCATCGCAATATCCATTTGTGATAGAAACACTTTGGAGCTCTGATAGCAAAGGGGTTAAGTAATACAAAAAGGCAAAAATGTTGAATAGCCTAAACTACTGTCTCTCTCCTCTGTGACCAGGGGCTTTTGCCAGCATTCTAATGAGGGAAAAAACGAGATAAAGCAATACAATTCCTCATTCATCTGTAAGCAGTTGAGCACCAGAAAGATAGAATTAAATTGAGGGGAATTCAGACAAAGACAGATGATTAAAGGTCTGAGAGGACTAACTTCTGAGCAAAGATTAAAGGAAGAGAATAATAACAACATACACTTTCATATTTCCTTTCATTTCAAAGCAAAACAAACATTAAGAACCATATAGTGTTGGCTGAGAAAATTGCCCATGGCCTCAAAGAGAAGCAAACCAGCAGGGTCAAAATGCAGAGGCCCACAAACAAGCAAACCAGATCTGTCCAGCCCTTTGTAATCAATAACCCACTTACAGTGGCTTCAGAATCACCAGTGGATTCCAGACAACATTATTCCATTTTCAAAAGTCCTCTTTGCTGGGAAGGGCAGATACAGCTGCATGAGCAAATTGGGAATGATTCCTCAGTGTGCTGGGAACAGGGCAGGAACCTCTCACTCTTAGAAGCTTTCTCCTTTATTCAAGATACTCACTAGTGTAATTTCAGGTCAGAAGGGGAAGATGATCAGCATTTGTTCCCAGTTACGCATCTTGGTGCCCTTGGTGTCCTCAGTTGTGTGAATGAGCATAACAAGCTGGTAGCCCCAAGGCTGGATGAAGTACATGAGATAGCTTTGGCATCTGTATGATTTCTACCCACACAGAGAAGCACTGGCAGGCCCCAAATGCATCCCAGTACTTTCATGGGCATTCAGAAATGTAGCCATCAAGGCACACACATCCCAGTGCACCAAGCCACTGGGATTACCCCAATCTCTCTCTTTTAAACCAGCTGACCTGGAGCTGCACTCTGCCTGTACCAAACTGATGTGAAGGTTAGGGAGTGAGAACATCAAAAGGTTGGTTTTCCAAGGTAATAAAGGGCTGTAAGGACTTACAGAATGCAGTTGCCCATCTCAAAACACTGCCAAGGCCACAGAAGGAACTTGCTATTAAATTAACCACCACAACAAAACACAAGATAAGTACAGATGGCACAGCAGGAAGGAGGTCATTCCAGGCCTAACAGAGGTGAAGGTTTGGTTAGCATCCGGACAAAAAATCCCACCGTGGCAAACTGTGAGAAAGGAAAAACTGCTCACACACATGCCATCCCAATTTAAGGGAATGACATCTACACCCTGTGGATACCCAGAACTTGGACTGTATAAATGTGATACCACAGAAGGATGACTTGGGGAACCCCACCACCAGGGTGAAGGACTAGTGGGATGCCACAGGATCCATTGGGTGGTGATATCTTTCTATCTAATCTGTCTCTCTCTTTCTTTCTCTTCCCCTTTTCCTATTTCTTTCTCTCTCTCTACCTCACATTTAATGTTAAATAAATTTTTTACTTTTGGCTTCAGCATATGGTCTCATTTGCACCTTAATTTGGGAAGAGGCATCTCTTTATAAACAGATCATAACAAATGCAAAATGGCTCAGCTTGAGCTTGTGCAGGTTTACAATGCAGCTATGCAGTGACGATGGAATCATCACTGGATGGAATAATACGGGTTGGACGGTATCTTAAAGATCACATAGTTCCAACGCCACTGCCATGGGCAGGGACACCTTCCCCTAGACCAAGTTCCCCAAAGCCCCATCCAACTAGGCCTTGGATAGATTTTCAAGATACCAAACTCAGGATTCAGAACACAGGGAGCATAAAGAAAACCAGAGCAGAAGTAAAGATAAAAATCTCTTGCACCTCTTTTGCATTTCAAACAGGAATGGAAGAAGAGGAAAGTCTGTATTCCAGTAACAAACAAGCCAATGCCAGGCTTTCTGATACCATCTATATTTTATACAACACAAGCAATTAAGCTTAAAAGGATAATCTTGCACATCGCTTCGCCTGAAGTTGTACTGCGTGTGTCAGCAAATGCTGCTTCCCCAGTGACTTGACAGTACATGTGGCCACTTGCAAAAGAGCAGTGCAGACTATTCCATGCATCAAACCTTACCCAAAATCCACTGAATTTGCAGACACCTACCCCCTACAGCATATTTTGACCTCCACTGTGCTGACAGCTATTCCAAAAGCTGTTACCTTCAGCTGTGCTTAGCAATGCAGGAAGATTTCCTTACATACATCTTGCTACCACCCCCCTTCACTTTATGTCTTGAGAGGATTTAGCAATGGCATCAAAATTCTGGTATCTGCAGAAGTTGTCTGTTGTTTCTGCAGACAGCTGCACAATTTTGCAATTAACTGTAATAGCATTAACAACGTAGAATCCCATTACCCAAGGAATGAGCTCTCTGTGCATCATATTCCTATAGAACCAAACTGGGAACTGGAACAAATATTCTGTAGGATAAAAAGAAAGGTTGGGTTTTTTCCTCCTCTTTCTAGAGGTCCTTAGCCATAGAATTCATTTTTCCTATACTGTGCCAGTGCCCTGACTTGCTTTGCGGTGTAAGTCCCATCTGTTTTTCTAGGGCATCCAGGGACAAGGTGGAATGGGGGTCTAAGGCAACACGCAAACACAAGCTGTTCTCTTTCTGGGAAATTTGGGGCAGTCTTTTTGTCTATGTGTAGGATAGTGTCTGATATGTACCTTTTAATGTTGTGTAACCCAGCACAAATGACTACTGTCTGGCAGAACACTGCAGATCAAAATAAAGTCAGTTGTTGCAGGCTCCTGCTGTAAATCCTTTTTTTAACTAAGGGAACATTACAGTGTACGTCTAAATGGCATCATTTATATCCTGGGGAGTAGATTATGCTGGGTCAGCTACAGCCATCTGGTCTGAATTATTAGGTAGGAGTAAAGTGAATTGTGCAGGATGTTGTTCAAGAAGGAAAACTCATTCAGGCAGTACAAGTAGCAGGGAAGTGATCAGAGACTGTACCAGCCTGCCAGTAGAGAGCTTTAGTGGCCCTGCTGATGGAAGCAGTCCAAAGAGAGGTTAAATAACATGCTTCACCCAATGCAATTATGTTGTGTGGGTTTTTTTCAAGTAAAATGTTTCCACATTGAGTAAAACTGCCATTATAAGAGAGGGAAGATAAAAAGCAAGAGAAGTTAAAACCTACCTTGAAACGGGGTGAGTTTTCAACTAAAGCAGGCCTATGGCACTGACCCACGTGAGAAATGGCAGAGCTCCAGTTATAAAGCTGGCTCATAGCCTCACAGTCCTGGGGAGCTCCAACCTTCCCCCATTAGCATCCCTCAGAGCAGCAGCAGTCAAAAACTCCTTGCCCATTTCAGCTGCATCTCATCCCCTGGCTCCACATGTATTTGCCTTGGGTCTGCATTAATAAAGGTGGAGTCACATTCAACAACAAAGGAAAAGCTCAAGGCTTATATTTGCAGTTGGCAGAGGTAACACAAAGATATTTCAAGTCAAAATGAAATTTAGCAACCCTGCTTGCAAGGTTTTCAGACACAAGCCTTAGGTGCACAAGAAACATAGATGCCAACCCAACAGCAAGAGTTGATGCAAGAGAGAAAAAGTCCTCTATTCCATGCAGGCAGTGAAACAGAGCAGTGCAAGCCAGGGAAGCAGTCTTTTGCCAATTCCCTACAGTTGATGAATGTTCCTAAATCTATTAAAAGCAGCATACTCTGGTAGAACATGTACTGAAGTCGGCAGCAAGAAATATGGCTTCTGTTATTAACTTGTCTTGATTCTTGAGCTTCAGCAAATCCCTTTTATTTGGCCTAGATAATTCTGAGGTCTCTTCCAAACTCAATTATATCCAATGATCCAGTGATTCTTGGTACATCTAGGTTGTAAGCTCCTGGAGGCAGGAACCATTACTAAGCAGGTACATATGTGAGCAAAATTACATCTTTTTATCAAAAAAAGTTCAGAAACATTCTACAGGCTGTAATAAATAACTGAATGGTTAGTAATTGATGTCCAGTAGTTATTTAGATATATGAAATAAAAACATACTTTGAGTACTTCTGGCTTTGCAGTACATTAGCAACATTATTGTTTATTACAATATATTTAAAATACAACCAGAGCTCTCCAAAAAATCTCAGCTAGGAATATGCACCTCAAAGGCAGCTGTCCAACATCCAGGGAGAATAAAATATACAACACAGATAGCTGTGCACAGACAAAGTAATTGCTGCAGCCCTTTCTATGTGAGCAATGTTCCTGTTAAGTGAAAACTAGAAAGCAATCAATCAGAGAGTAAAGTCAGTATTTAAGCCTTTTCAGTGATGATATTGAGTATATTACTACAGCTCTGCCTACACATTCTAGCCACCTATTCATAAATAAGAACTCCACTCTGAATCAAGGGTCAAAGAAAACGTATCCTACCATGATAAGCAGGACTGACAAACAAGTAACAACGGATGAGGAGAGAGAGCTTATAAGAAAAGTGAGGATAAACTTCTTGATAGGGTCTGTTGTGATGGCAAAAGGAAAAATGGTTTTAATCTGAAGGAGGGCCAATTTAGACTAGATACAAAAAAGAAGTTTTTTACAATGAGGGTGGTGAGACACCGGCATAGGCTGCCCAGACAGGTGGTAGGTGCCCCATCCTGGAAGTGTTCAAGGTAAGGTTGGATGGGGCTCTGAGCAAGGTGATCTAGTGGAAGATGTCCGGGATCATTGTAGGGGGGTTGGTCTAGGTCTAAAGGTCCCTTCCAACCCAAACAATTCTATGATTCTATGGATCTAAGCATTCACCACTGACAATATGTTATGCTTTATAAGTATGGTTGATAACACAGTGTTTTTGATGGAACAAGACAAAACCCCATGAGACAGGTTCAACAATGCACAGAAAAACAGTTAAAAGTGGCCACTGTAGATTAAATTAGGAAATGCTGCACTCAGACCTTCTCAGGCTGTTCCTGAAGCTTAAGCTTCAGGAGAGCAAAGCAGCAAGCCCCAAATCCTGCAGCAAGGTTTCATTTTACCCAGGCAATCCAGGGCTTGTGGATCTACATACAATCTGCGAGAGTCAGAACAGGATCACAGGCACACACTGGCTGCTTTGTACCTCCAGACAACAGGCAGATACTTGAGCCTGTTCCAGGAGATTTTCAGATGGAAAACTATATCAACAGAAAGTGCAGATAATTTTAGCAACTGTTCAAAGGCAACAGCTAAGAAAGTACTAAGAGGTCCAGGCAAGGTTTCCTGTGCTTCAGAACAGATCTTTCAGAAAACGACAGTTTTCTTTGAAAAATGATGGTTTGTATGAAATTCTTTTCCTATAAGCTTAAAGAGAAACCTTCACCTTTTTTAGCACTGTGTATTCCTCTGAGTGTAGTATAGAATCATGGGATTATAGAAACATTTAGGCTGCCAAAGACCTTTAAGGTCATCAAGTCTAACTGCTAACCCAGCACTGCCAAGTCCACCACTAAACCATGTCCCCAAGTGCCACATCTACACATCTTGTAAATACCATGAGGGATGGTGACTCAACCTCTTCCCTGGGTAGCCTGTTCCAGTGCTTGACAACAATAATAATACACCTTCAGAGTGAGGCTTTATTCATTGTTTGGGGAATTAGATTCAAAGCTACTACTGGAGAGATTTTCCCTATCTTCTGTGCAGCAGTTAACAGTTACTACTGTGCACTTCTGATCCTGTAAGATCCCACAGCCCCACTGTTCCTCACAGCAGTCATCAACAGACCTTCCAATTGTTCCAACGTGTGCATAAACAACTGAGTTCAATACTGGAAAACTGTTCAGTTATATAATTTACTTGTTGTGTGATTTTGTTTATTGCTTAAGTGTTCAAGACATTCTTTCTTTAAATAGGGATAATTAGGAAAAATTGACAAAATATGACTGTAAAATGCCAAATCAAAACTGTGGGTATGTTTTCACTTCTGAGGCAAGAGTCATAGAGGAAAAAAAAAAAAACAAATTATATATTTCCTCACTTTTTTTTTTGGATCTTGGAAAGGACCCAGCTACAAGCCAATTTCCCAGCATGGAGGGAAATGCTATATACCAAACCAGAACCAGAAAAAAGGTGTATCATTCTATAATCCTGATTCAGATAAGTTTTATATAGGCTTTTCCACTGCTGTTGGACATAAACAGGTTGAGAGTAGACAGGGTAAATGAAAAACCTAGTGCTTGGAGCACAAGTTTTGGGACCTGCAGGCTTTGGGATAGCTGCAGATACTCAGCAACCCAGCCAGGGGCCACTCCCCTCAGATATCTCCCAGAAGCACCCAGTTTGCTAAAAACCAGAGTGAAGTTTCAATCAGACACACTTTCCCCAAGGCAATGTAAGAGCATTTTCAGGAAAACCCCATGGCAATCTATAAGGAATTAATAGTAATTGCTTCATGTCCTTTTTCTTCACCTTACAAAGGAGCATCTTCATACACAGCTCCTTTTGAACATCATTTTAAATATCAAGCTAAAACAAAACACTAAAACACAACTTTGTTCTTTGACCTGCTAGAGCAACTCTTTCTTTCATCTTTTTTCTTCAAAGTCTCACCTAGGAACATCTTCCCCTCTGCCTCTCTCTTACCCTTTCTCTGCAAACACCCTACGGTCTCCTTTTATTGGAAGGATACACATCTGCTCAGCCCAAGGCTCTGCCTTTTAGCAAGGCATCACCTTCTGTACTCAATAACAAACTTTATTCTGACACCAAAACACACAATCCCACTCTTATCCTACTGAGGTTACAACCCCAGGTAACCTGAGAGTCACTAAGCGACAACTCAGTCCTCACTTTTGATGAGGTGCTTTGTAAAGTCAAACATGTGACTATGGGGCTGCATCCTCCATCTCTACCTCCCCCCACCCCGCCGCACTCCTGGTGCAGCTGGTTTCCTGCCCAGAAGCCAAAGTTCAAAATAATTTAAAACCAACCTATCCCTTTGATACATGCCTAACCTGCAGAAAAAAAAAAAAAAGGCAAGAACACGTGTAGAAAACTGGGTTAACTATATTCCAAGTCTCACCACTTCAGTTGCCTCTTCCTTCCCTTTCATTTTACTAGTAGAAAGTGTGATGTAAGTGGCAAAAACAGGCAAATGAGAACTTCAGACTGCAGATTCTATTTGCAGTTTTTCCACTGACTTGCTATGTGACCTCAGGCAAATATATCTCTCTGCACTTCAGCTTAACCTTCTGTAAAATTGAGATACAAATGCTTTGACTTACCCATAGGCTCACAGCATGGTGTTACACAGCTTAATTAATTAATGTTTGTTAAACACTTATAATGAATGTTTCTATACAAGTTTAAATTATTACAGGTTGTACCTTCATAAACTCTGGCTTATGACCCCTGAACATATTTGCCACAATGTCTGATGTAACCCTTAATATTGCTACTCTGATATAATAAATTATCCTTTAAATGAGCCCTTTCACTGGAGTGACTGTGACTTTAGTTGTCTACACTTAACATTTACAGTCACTGCACTAATTGGTCTAACCTTGTATTGCAAGTTTCCATGAACATCAAAAGACTTCCTTGGTCATACATGCTTGAATTTGCTTCACTTTATGTTCCCATGGTTTTAGTAACAGGTAAGAGGCTTAATGTAAATTCATAGACATTTGCTGGTCTCCACTGGAAGAAGAACATCTTGTATCCCTTACACAAGTCCTTGCAGGTCATGAATCTCTACCATTCTCATTATCTCAGTTCTTGTGTAATTGATTGCTTTATGGACTCACTACAAGATCCTTCTCACTTCAGTAATTTAGATTGTCATTCGTTATGGACTTAGGTATTTATTCATAAATAGAATCATGGAATGGGTTGGGATGGAAGGGACCTTTAAAGATCATCTATCCAACTGTTCTGCTGTGGACAGAGACAAAACCAATTTGCAAATCTTTTTTCACTGATTATTCTAGGGCAATAGTACTGTGATGTGTCCCAAAGAGAGGCTCTCAGCCCCCTAAAGGAGGAAATGTTTTACAAAAAATTATGTTTTCAAGTTCACCATTCTTTATACCAAGTTTTAATTTTTATCACAGGAAAATCAGCGTTATGAGCATATACTGTGCTTATTAACAAAGTATGGTTTTTTCAAGGGAAATCATTTATAAAGTTTTACTGCAGCATCTTTAAAAATGTCTGACAGCAAAACCCAAGGGAGCAGAAAGGGACATGCTAATCAAAGGGCATGGGATAAATGCTAATGAAGAAAGTGACCCACAGCCGAGGAATTGGCATATCATATGCTCCAGTGTTTTATCACAGAAGACAAAGGGAAAATTAGTACAGCTCCATATAATGGTGGTCTGCTGACAGAGGAAGACCCCATCTTAATTTAAGGGAGAGCAGGAGCTCAGACCAACCACCTCAGACACAAAAATGCTAAATCAAGCTAGCTTTGGGTGGGGGGACAGACAAGACCAACACTGTCAACCTCTTGATACTAAAGCAGCCAGAGAGCTAAACATAGGACGCAAACTTTAGGGACTCTTATCCAGCCTAGCTATGAATTGAGATGTGCTCTGGAGATAGGGTGAGTTTGTCACATCTGCTGCAAAGGTCAGGCTGGATATCTCAGCTGCTGACATCTGGAGCAGCAGAGATTGCACTGCTGTGTGCTAAAGCCAGAGGCTTGGCAGGCATGGCACAGGGCTTCCAGAAAGCTAGGCCTCTCTGGAGATGAGAACGTAGGCTGGGCAGGCACCTAAGGTGACAGGACACTCTTGACTCACACGGAGGGTAGAGGATGAACCAGCTGTCTCTGGGAACACTTCAGTTACAGCCTCAGTCCACTTCAGTTGCTCTGCCAACTGTGTTGACTCTGTTCCTGACGATGGGAGCTGAGACCGAGCATGTGTTAACTCCTAAAGGTAGATGCCCTAACCTGGAACTACATCCCAATACGAGCATCCTTCTTGTAAGAAGGCAAAAATGAAAACCTGAGTGGACTCAAGGGATTTTGATGTCATTTCTTTCCTTGCAGTCAGAACTTGTTCTTGGGCAAAAGTCTGGTGGTCAGATTTGCATTACTTTTCATTGTTTTATTAGTTTGTTTTCTCTGTTAGTAGATAAAGATGTAGGACAAATTTAAGGGTTGTAGGTCTTCTCTTTCCGAAGTTCTGCAGTAATGCAGGATTAACTTTTAAAGACTATGCATTGTTAATCAGCCTTCTGAAATTGTTAGCTTCTAGTAAACATGGCTGAACAAAATTAACTTTGCAAGTTTTATTTCAAAACAATTTTTGCAGTCAGCTTCTGAATGGATGAAGTGAAGATACAGCTGGAGCCTGAGGACTACACAGAAAGTCAGGGCAGGAACACCTACAGAAGGCTGCTGCTAATTCTTTTTATTGTTAAAACAATCTTAAATTGTGGAGTGGGATAGGAAAAACACTCCTAAAACCTTGAACACAATGAACTTTCCTTGAATATTATTTCCAGAACAATGCAAATATTGATACAAAACCAATAATTTTTGTCCCTAAAAAACCCAAAGTAGACAGGTATCAGGAAAATAGAGCATTGACAATGATTCTGCCACTAACTCACTCTATTGTCCTTGGTATTTCACTTGATGTGTTATAGGCATTTATTTGTGCACATTAAGGTTGTGAAGATCAATTTGTCAGTATTTCTATCATGCTTTGATGAAATCAAACTTGATAGGCTGAGCTGCCTTATATTCCTTTTGCTACGCTTGCTATAAGAAAAAGCCAGGCATTGTTCCAACAAGATAATAATATTCTATCAGTTTTTGGAAAAATAAACCATGTCAGAAAGTACAATTCAATTCATTATTTAAAATCATGTCAGTAATTGAACTTCATTTTTAAAATTAAGTGAAAAGATTTCAAATTATAACTCAAATGTAAGAAGATAATTAATAAATGCTAGTTATCCAAAATAAATTATTGAAAATTTCTACAAAGGCAGACGAACATAACAAGGACTTGCAAACCTGTGTCCAGATAACAAATTCACTACATGTAGGTTACAAATTTTAAAAGTAACACCAGATTTTTGTCTTGTTTGTTGACATTGGCAAAGATAGATCTTCTGTATCTACAGCAACTCATTTGTCCCAGAAGTATGGAGTGGGTTGGGAAAGGGGTGTAAAACACACACAAAAACCTATGGAGAAACATACAAATACACCCTCCCAGGGAGTGAAAAAAAAAAAAAAAAAAGGGGAGGGGGTAGACAGGTCCTTTTTGTGCTAAGATGTCTCAGAAAGGGGATGTCACAAAGGTATGCTGGGCAGATAAATGCACAGAAGATTGTAAGGGCAAGCTCTAGTAATAGAACCTAGTTTGGATTTATTTCACCTGCTTATGATAGGATGGTTTGTCATTTTATTTTAAAGGTCTATCACAATTAATAAAAATGTGTCTTGTCACTTTAAACCATCCTTTAAAGGTGAGTTAGGCTAGGAGAGTGCAAATATGTTGCTGCCGGTAAGCCTGCAGGTTCTTGTCAACACTGTAAGGGAAAAGGCCAAGTGTTCACAAAAATGAGAAAGGAGGAAAGGAGACGGAGATCATTCCTATTACCATACACATACACAGAAAAACCTGCACTTGGTGTTGCGAGAAGCCGACTTCTCCCTTTGAGACTCTGTCAAATTCCAGGATAATGATCCAGGCAGCAAATAATCCATAGACATATTTACAAACCCAGGGCAGAACAAGTTAGACAACAGGAAAAAACTTAGTGCTCTAACAAGGGATCCAGCAGCGGCTTTGGCTGCAAACAAGAAAGCTGAAAGATGGCATTATGACTGTATATTAAATTTACTGGTAATTTCTCTTACTGTTCTGCATTGCAAACAGAGTAGCCGCACAGTGGTAGGAAAGAACATGCCAGGTGGTTATGGGCTCAGAATTACCATTTTGTATGTATTATCTACTTAAAAATGCAACGTTAATTAAGGCTCAGACGCGGCAACTGACAAGTAGTGGTCGGCGAGTGTGCGAGTTCTTCCAGTAATGAGAATTCCTTGCAGAAAGCACGAGTGCGACAGCATTTTATTCACTATGGAAATCTAGGACTCCATTCAAGGAATGCATGCAGAGCACACGACTGTTAATTGGGAAGATGTAATTAAAGTACCCACGAGCCACCAGCATGTGGAGACACCTAATGGACATTACAGAAAGCAGTGCATTATGTTGGACTATTCTCAGCAGTTTATTTCCCAAAAAAGCCACAGCTGTAAGTGTTTGCTAGTGAGCCAAACACCGAGCAACACAATCCCAGTCACTAAGTCATGGGAACAAACTTGACAGATCCATCAGGAAAACCCACATGGCTGCTCAGGAGCCATGACTGACGTGACAGAAAAGCAAAGTACCTGCTAAGTAAGTTTTCAAGCCTGAAGACCAAGCACAGAAAGTCCTGCAAAAACCCCCACATGTCCCTGCTATGAAGCAGGGAATTTCTGCACAGAATCGCTGAAGGGGCTGCCAGCTCCATTTGTTTGCCCACCAGGAATCAATCTCATTCTTCTGCCCCATGGGCATCCATCAGAAGATACAAAGGCCAGGAGGACACACCTGCAGAATGTAACCATCTCACCTACACCAGCTATAGCTGCCTGCTCAGGTCAGAACGCTGAAAAACTTTGACAGAGGCACCAAACTGGAGAGATTGCTCTATTACAACCAAAAATGGGACTTTTGATGCTTAAAAGGAATCACTTCAGCACCCTACAATATCACCAGGTTGAAACAGTGAAGGGTGAAACAGTCAAGGGCAGCAGGAGAACAGCGTGGCAGCCTGAAGCCATGACCAAGCTCAGGTTGCTGAATGATTAATGAAATGATGGATTTACCCTGCCAGGAGAAGGGAATAGCTTGCGGGGCTTAATAGCAAGAAATTTAAAACTGATAAAAGGCAGAGGGTGGGATCTGGTTTAAGCAAATCCTAACACAACCTGGGCCCCTTACTTCCACAGTATATTTGTGAACTACACCACAGGAGACAGACACAATAAATAACAAGAATAACAGAAACTTTTGCATTTCATAGACACTATGTTGTATTAGGGCTCAGTTATAACATATTTGCAATATTATTAATGAACTCATTTTTAGAAGATTAAATGCTTGGGAAATTGTCAACTACCTGAAGCAAACTAAACTATGGCTTTTGACACAAATTTTAATACTATGGGAGCCCCTTCAAACTACATTCAATATCCATGCAAAAGGCTTGTGATGCTTAAACTTATAAAAATAGATCAGTAAGTCTTGATTTGTGCTTTCAGCAGAATCCTGCTTCACTCTGAGGAAACCCATCGTGTTGGGGATCTGTATCAATAAGACAGTGGTGTCTGGGTAAAATCACAGAGAATCTTTCTATTGTGCCCTTTGGCTAATGCACACAGAACTGCATTTGTATGCACAAGGGATGCAGCCAGCCCTGCCACTTGTGAAAGGGTTGCAAAGCTGTTCTACTTAGATTAAAAATAAAAGTAAATAGTCCTCTTAGCATTATGTACACTTAGCATGGAAGAACTCGTCTGCAGAGGAGCAGAAGAGGAAAAACTGAGCATTCACAGTGTGTTTCAGGGAATTGGGCAGGAAGGAGTTGTAACTGGCAATTATTCAATTAACTCTAGATTCTGCTTTTCCAAACTAAACTGGAAGTGTCACTGCTACAGCAGCAGCCATGTAAATCCAAGAATCTCTGGAATGGAGCTAAGACAGAATTAATTCAAGCACAAACAAAAATAACTGTATTATTAACTGAGGGGATGAGTGGTCACTTCTCTTCCCTCTGAAGACCTGAATTCATTTTATATGTACTTTGATTCTGCAAAGAACATGGCCCTTTAATGACCTATCCAGGACAAGGAAAACATGTTTATTTTAAAAAGGAGAATGCCATAACATTTAATTTCTTTCTTTAGCCATTACTCAAGACTTGATTCAAAATATAAATCTCCAAAACTCCTGGTGTAATCACACCTTTAATATTTTAGATCATGCTCATTATAAATAAGCTTCTTCCAGAATAATGTGATCTAAAAGACAAGCTGTCAAAACTCCTTGTTAAATATAAACTGACAGCATTGGAAACATGCTTAGCTGAAAAATAGCAAAGTTTATGTACAAGATATTATTAACAGTTCATGATCTTTCACATACACTGTTCATTTATTAGAACCTATGGCCTGAAAGTTGCCATCAGTTCATATTTTAAAAGAGATTTTTCTTTAGCAGCTTTTTCTAAATGCCGTGTCAGTGACCGTCCATAACTCAAATAGCATCCTGCCATGTACTGGAAGTATTCAACAAGATGATTCAACCACACATGATATTGTTTTGTTAAGAAGTAGGTGAAAAAAGCTTGCATTCCCCACAAAAATCACATGAATCTCTTTGGGAACCAACAGAGGCAAATATTTTATGCTTCTTGCAAACACATCTACACTGTCCTAAACTGTTTGAGGTTTTTTTTCAGTTTAAATTTGGCGAGTGTATTCATCTTTAATGAGCCAAAACCCAGACATTTGAAATAGTGTTCTACAGATGTTTCCAAAATATTTTCCCAAACACAGACCACAAATATAGCTTCCAAGAGCCAATCCCAGATTTAGCTGTCTGGAAAAGAGAAATCCATCATCATGTGTAATGTTTTCTCACAAAAAATAACACAAAAAAAAAATCTGATTGACAGAAGAGTGCTGGGAGTAGGAGAAAATCAAAATGTGAGTGGTGATCCTCAGGGGTCGTACTAGGATCAGCACTGTTTAACATCTGTGTTGATGACATGGACCGTGGGACTAAGGCCACTCTCAGCACATTTGCCAATGACACCAAGCTGTGTTGTGTAGTCATTCATTGTAGGGAAGGGAGACGATCCAGAGGGTCCTGGACAGGCTTGGGATGGGGGCCTGTGTTGAACTTCATGAAGCTCAACATGGCCAAGGGCAAGGTCCTGCACCTGAGTCAGAGTGATCCCAAGAAAAATACAAAGAATGGGCAGAGAATGGATTGGGAGCAGACCTGAGGACAAGGACTTGGGGGTGGTGGTTGAGCAGAAGCTCAATGTGACCCAGCAACATGCATTTGCAGCCCAGAGACCCATGTCCTGGGCTGCACCCAAAGCAGCGTGTGCAGCAGGGTGAGGGAAGGGATTCTGCCCCTCTGCTCTGCTGAGACCCCACCTGGAGAGCTGTGTCCAGCTCTGGGGTCCCCAACAAAAAAAGATATGGACCTGTTGGACTGAGTTCAGAGGAGGCCACAAAGATGATCAGAGGGCTGGAGCATCTCTGTTATGGAGACAGGCTGAGAGTTGAGACTGTTAAGGCTGGAGAAGTGAAAGCTCTGGGGAAACCTTATAGCACCTTTCAGTACCTAAAGGGACTGTAAGAAAGCTGGAGAGGAATGCAGGGATAAGACAAGGGAGAAGAGCTCTAGACTGCCAGAGGGCAAGTTTAGACGAGATGAGCTGAGCTCCACTGGTCAGAGCACGGTGCTAATAATGCCAAGGTTGTGCATTGAACCCCATACGGGCCATCCACTGAAGAGTTGGACTTGATGATCCTTGTGGGTCCTGCCAACTTAGAATATTCTGTGATTCTTCGATGAAAGGAAGAAATTCTTTACTGAGAGCCTGGTGAGGCACTGGCACAGGTCGCCCAAAGAAGCTGTGGCTGCCCCATCCCTGGAAAGGCTCAAGGTCAGGCTAGATGGGGCTCTGAGCAAGCTGGTCTAGCGGAAGATGTCCCTGCCCGTGGCAGCAGGGTTGGAGCTGAATGATCTTTAAGGTCCCTTCCTTTAAGGTCCCTTCCAACCCAAACCATTCTCTGATTCTATGATTCTAAAAGTTCAGAATCTAATATTTGGCTCCTCTGCTTTCCTGCAGGTGGAATGCACAGTTTCCTGAAGTCCCCTGATTTCTCTTTGGCAGGATAGTAGGAATCGTATAGTGGATGAGCTGCCTGCTGATTAACCTGGCAAGTGACAAAAGGAAACCCAAACCTGCTGGGTACCAACTACTGCCCAGCATATGACTAAATGAAAGATAAGGAAGGGAATAAGTGTATTGGTAAGTGCTACTCAAGCTGCAAAGCGTTAAGGCCAACAAGCACCTGGATCATCTGGATCCTGCCTAATGAATATTTTCTCCAAGAAAATACTTTCCTTCCTGAAAATTCCCATAAATCTGCTCTCTGCTATTGACCTCTCCTTGACATTTCTCTCTGTGTAAAATCTTCAGTCTTGATGCTATGAACAATTTACATTAAATCATGCATAAAATTTTAAATGAAAAATATGAGTAAAAAGTATTCTTACTGTTTTATAGTGGTACTTGGACCTGTTAGTTTCTCAGTTTTAGACATTACATCCCTGACACACTCTGATAGAGATGAACTGATGTATGGTATAAACCCATACATAAACCTTCCTTCTTCTGCAGAAGCTATGCCTTCTGGCATCTATTAACTTTCTTGCTATATTTATTTAAGATTCAGTATTTAAGAGCCTAACTCAGATTTTAAAAATCGATGACACACATGCACACGTACAACCCCAACAGCCTGGCACTGAGGGCCACAGAAATTAAAGAACGTGTGTAAGACAAGTGGTTAATAAGAAAAGAAGCAATAAAAACTCCTGAGCAACTAGAGCTCTCCAGAGAGGCAGAAGGAAACAGAAAAAAAGTTAAAACCAGAGTTTGGCAAGCACAGATAAGAACAGGCAGATTTTCTTTGGATTACTTCAGTCACAGATGTACTAGATTTGAACATTAGCCTGACTGAGGCAGAAAAAATAATTTATCAGAATGTGCAGCACAAACAAGAATATTGAGCTCCTTGACACAAATGAAGCTATTGAGAGAGATACATTTCATAACAGAACTCAGAGGAAAGAGGAAATAGTTGAATAATTTATAACGGATTTGATACTGTTGAGGCAGACGTCCAATTTTAGAGGACTTGTGATATTCCTAATTTTGGAGATCAGATTGAATAGGGAATAAGAGCTCACACGGGAGGGAGGAGGAGGTGTGAGGAATTCCTTATCCAAACTCCAGGACAAAAAGAAAGAACATTTCCAGGATTTCAGACCACAAGTAAACCCAAGTGCAGGTTCTGGAAGGAAGAGAAGACAAAATGGACACAATTAGAAAAATCTTCCCAGAGGAATCTGCAGACTCAAATAGAAGGAATTTGCAAAACCAATGTGGAGGGCTGAACCAAAACAGACACAAAACCAGTTCTAAGCTCTATCAGTCACCTTTGGAAAGACTTTCCACATTTTTGAGAAACAGAAGCCAAAATATATTAAAAATAATCAAATTTTACCATGGCCTTGTTGAAGAAGCATTTGCACCCTATGTACCCACAATGAGTTTTTTTCACATTAGTTGAGCATGGCAGGGAAGTTTAATGCAATAGCTGAAACCATCTGAAGAGAAGACATACTTGAATACCACACAAGTAACCACAGATTAGGCTGTGGATAAGTAATTCTCATAGGTTTATAGGAGCTTGACAAAAGGATAAGGGAAAGTCTTGAAAAGATATGGTTTGCATTTTTTTCAGGGAAAGAGCATATTGATTCAAGGGCTGAAAACACAGCAAACGCTCAGGCTCATTATGAGAGCTTAGGCTGTAAGACAGAAGCCTATGAGGGTAGAAAATCAATTCCATCATGTCTTTAATAGTATTGGAAAGCTGTCAACAGAATACAAGATAAGGATGACGCCCTATCCCCAGAAGTGTTCACAGCTGGGTTGGATGAGGGCCTAAGCAATCTGGTCTAGTGGAAGGTGCCCCTGCCCATGGCAAGAAGGTTAGATAAGATGACCTTTAAGGTCTCTTCCAACACAAACCATTCTATGATGAAACTCAATCGTCGCATCGTAAGTGCTCCTAGGGATGTCCCTGCAGTGCTCAGATACAGAGGCCAACAAGTGGAACAAAAATCTGAGACATGTATGCATGGCCAAGAAAACTTTCCTATCACAGGTGCTTCTGTCTGCCAGTGCTTCAGTACAAGATGAGGCTTGTCAAAAATAATGCTAGATATTGACATCTTATTTAAATAAATTATAACCACCATCCCTTTAAGAATACTGAAAGAACTTCTTGCAGTACGTGGTATTTTAATAAGTAATATTTAATTGATATGAAACATGAAAAAAAAAAGTAAACAATATGATAATATATCCCGTTATGTTAATTCAAGAAATTGCAGATCTATGTAGACATTAAGATGTTCATCCATACCAGAAATATTCATGCACTGAGTTGGAATGACTATTTCCAGTACATAGAAATAACACTATTACAAAATATGAAAATCTCCATCTTTACCCATGCACATAATCATGTAAAAGACTCTACATTTTAAATTCCGAATCTGGCATAGCATATGTGCTAATGATAAATAATGGGTCACAATATTAATTGTTCTGCGTTCAAGTACATTGCAAAAATGTGTGCACACCACCTTGAACCCAGATCATCCACAACCTAATGCTTTTGTGGGAAAAGCTACCAAAATTGCTTTAAAGGATGCTTTTTAAAAAAAAAAAAAAAAAAGAACCTGGGGATTTAAATTTAGATTTCCAATGGGCATGCTGAAATTGAAAAGTAGTATCTTTGATTCTGGACATCAGAAGCGCAAGCCATGTGGAGACAGGCCCAAAGACCCAAGGAGGAAGCAATTTCTTCAAGAAAGATTCACAAAAAAGGTGGGGGTGGAACTGAGATTCAGGAGCTCTTGATTAAGTTCTTGTCTTCAAGATCTAAGCTCACTTCTCAGAGACAGAAAATACAGATCCAATAAGCTCATTGTTTATTTTAGAATATTTTTTCTGAGTTTAATATTTGGTTAAATAGAGCAGTAAGTGAATTCATTGCACTAAAAGTTTAGGGTCATTGTTTGTTTCTGTTTATCTGAAGAAGACTGCTGTTCTGACACCCACTCAAAAATAATAAATAATTTATATACACTTCCTTTATTAATTTATAACTCAGGAGAATGAATTTCAGCACTCAATTAAAGCAGCTGCACATCACATTAAGGATTTCTTGTTTAATCATTCACAAGGACTACAACACACTATCAGACCACCCAGTCCTGACTCTGCAGGATCTGACTGTGAGCAGTCAGAGACTCATTAGGGAGAAAGATGAGAAATTCTTGATAGGCAGATGGGGCATAGCCTGTCCCCATCCTTGTGTCTGCTGGTGGCAGGCTCAAGCCACAAGGCATGAAATTTCACATCATTTCCCTCAATAATAGCTCTGGATATTTTTGATGCGCCCACAAAATATGCAATATCTTTTCTTGTTTACTTTATTTGTCTTTTATTTATTACCGTAGCCACTTTCCATTATATATTTAAAAGAATCACTTGCATTGTTTCACAATTGTTTCTTAATTATGCAAAGTAGCCTATTTCTTGCCAAAAGGAAAAAGAACCCAACTTCTTTCTTGAGCTTTTGGATCCTCTCATTCATTTCACTTCTGTCTCATCTCTAAATGAAAAATCTCAATTCATTCAATCCCTATTCATATCAGAATGTTCCACCTCATTCAGTAATATGATACTCCTTGAGCTCTGATATCTCCTTTTTGCAATAAAATGGCCAGTCCCGAACATTATTAAAATAGGTTTCAACAACTGATTTATGTAAAAGGCTTTATAAAAACCTTTGTGCTGTTTACCATCCTATTCTTCAGGAATTCTCACATCCTGTCAGCTTTTCTTATTACAAACGTGCAAGGAGCAGAAGTCTTCATTGTACCTGCCATGTCCTTGACTATTAAAGATGTACCAGTTGTGACATTTAGTTGGTTCTTATTGTGACAAAGATTATAATATTCAGATACATTACACACATTCAGAATACTAAGCTTCAGCTGAAATACTCCCTGGAGAGGAGAAAAATGGCTGTCCGCAAGTGATCTTATAAAGACCAGAAGCAAATAAAATTATCAAGGGCAGCGGGGAATATATGGGAGGAAACCAAAAAGAAAGCAAGAAACTAATTTAGCAAAGTTAAGCTCAAAGCATTTCTTAAACTTGACAGCTATTGGAGGTCTCCATAACACGAGTGGAGCAATCTTTACCTAAAACACTTTGAGAAAATAGCACAAGGACACTTCTATGCCTGGTCACTACTTCTGCTGGCAACTTCATTAAAGGAGCCAAGCACTGATTCAGTCAAATCTTGAGTCATATGCTATCTGAAAATATGAAGTTGTGCTAAAATTACTAAAACAATTACTAGATAAATTTGAATTGGTACTTATGTCTTATGTTCAGCTACTGAGTTTAAATAAAACAGTAAAAAATTTCAACTGAAGTTGTTCCTTAGATGTCTGTAAATTTATTATGACAAAGACTCTGTGGCTTCAGGCAAATGCACGCAAGTTTAACTTTACACATGTGAAGAGTCATGTTAAAGATAAATGGATCACTCAATTTCAAGTTATGCACAATGGTACATCCCTGAAGAACTGGGTCAAAATATGAAACTCCCATTGAGTTTAAAAAACACACTTCGGCAATCCTGAAAAACAGCGTTAGCCTGGTAATTTACACTGAAAACAAACAAATGCACTGAAGAGAGCTTATAAATATTAACTTGACATTTCTACCAACTATAAAAGCTATAAAGTCAAGTATTTATAATAATGGGATATTCTTGTGTATTCTGTATCTCATACATTGTGGGGTTTGGTTAATGTTTTTCCACTTTTTGTATTTGCAGACAAATTTCCTTCGCAAAATGTTCTGCATCTTATGGGAACCTAAGCGTGAATTTCAATTTTTTTTCATTTCAAAAAGGTAGATGAGAGAAATGTCTGTTTACTTGTCATTTGAAATGCAGATAGAAGTCATGCAGATGCAGATAAAAGGAGTCCCTCCTTGTCATAACAAGTAGCAGTGGTTAATTGTGATGCATCATGAAGCATATGCATTGTCGAGAAACAGACACATTAATCTTGTGAAATGTCATCAAGCAGATCAAGACACACTGGTCAATAAAACCCAAATGGCTTTGTCACTCTGGAGGTAAAAAGAAGAGATGACTTAACTATAAATAAGCAAGAGGACTTCTAGTTCAGTTTTAATAGCACTTTCCTTTAACTTTGAAATTTAGACTCCTCCCCACTGACTTCAGTCAGAAATCATGTGCTGTATTTCTGTAACAATTTCAGAGACTTTTCCCTCTAATTCCTTTGCTCAAACACCCTAATGAGGGCCTCCCTCCTTTCACATCCTCTATAAAACCAACTCCCTCTGAAAGTATTTTCATTAGAAATATGACATCCTGGCATTGAGCTTCAGACCTTTGATGATCAGCACCTTCATGAGGCACCCTCAGCTATGGCACCACCAGCCTGTGCCTGGACAAATGCTCCAAGCACACCGTGGAGCTGAGGGTATTGCCATGAAATGTGGGTCTGCTGCCAGGAGACTCTCATGGACAGATTCATCACTGGCTAGAGCTATCTAAGGGAAAAAAGTATTTAAATTGCACCTAAGAAAAAATGCAAGGTTTCTATATTGATTATACGCTTCTGTGAAGAAGATACAGAGTTTCTGGTTCTGCAATCCACCTATCTATACTCCTGCTCTTCTGTTTGTTTGGGACAACTATAGACCTCCTGAAAAGAACTTATCTTTCAAGCTGGACAGAATGTCCCCAGTGCCCAGGTCCCATTCTCCCACATCTGGATAACAAGCTCATGAAGGCCCTTGTGAAACCACCTCTGCAGGCACCAGTTCCTCACAAGTCATTTGGCGTAACCAGCTAAGTCACAAAGACTTCTTCACTCATGCACAAAACCCATTTACTATCCTTGCTTGGGTCCAACTGAAACCATGGCAAACAGTCACCAAACAAATTATATTGTTTATTTTGGTGATACCTTTATCACCTAAATTATATTAGGAGATCTCCAACTTGCTAGTTTCTAGGAGACATAGCCTTGTCTTGGTTATATCACCAATGTTATGAAACTGAGATGAACAGAATTGAATTAAGGGTTGGAGCAGAGGTAGGAAAGGAGAAAGACACAGTGGCACAGGCTTGAGGTAGTTCTTCACGTGTGCCTAGAACGAAGCACTGTTTGTTATTGTGTCCCTCAGATCACAGACCAGGGGCCTGTTGAGATAGGGGACTCAAAAATAAAATCCCCATTTGAAACAGGAAACATCTGAGGCTCCCAGACAGCCAGGGAATACAAGAATTTTCAGTCAGCATGAAAAGGATCTGCCTTGGCACACTATCAGCTTGTCAAGGTTTCTGTAAGGCATCACAGGAAAAAAAGACTTCTAAAATAACTTGAAAGTTGCTTTGTTGCTGTTTCAGAGAGCTCCTTCCACATGTGAGGGTGAGCATGGGAAAGGTGATGATTTGAAGATGTAAAAACAAGAGGAAGGGATCTGGTATCATCAGCACATCAAAGATGGGAACTGACATTTAAAACGAACAAGAGAAGACAAACCATGTGGGGATTAGACAAGAAGGTTGTTCAAAATGAACACCAGATTATGTTGTGTAAACAAAGACAGAGGAACTAATAGAACAATGCAGGAAGGAGGTGATGTTGTCAATGTACTGGGATAAGACACTATCTCTGCATGTGAATTTTGAATTAATTTAAATGGGAGAAGACTGGAGAAGAGAATATTGCCTTGAGTGAGATGCCAGGCATAAGAGCCCAGATAAGACTTTTAGTGATGTCACAGTCACAAAAAGACCACATCCTGAAAAGAAGGTATGCAGAAGGATTTGCAAGATCTGACCAAACCGGGTATAGGAAAGCTCACCTTTGTGACTTCAGCCTCAAAAAGAGACCAAATGTGACGGCAATGGAAAATATTCTTCTTACCCTGGAGGAAAGGAGGCTCAGTGGGGACATAATCAGTCTCTACAACCACTTGAAAGGAGGGCATAACCAGGTAGGAATCAGTCACACAAGAAGAAATTGCCCCATGTTGCATTGGAAGTTTAGATTGGATATTAGGAAAAAATGCTTCATTGAAAAGGCGGTCAGTCATTGGTGGCCCAGAGAAGTGGTGGAATCACCATACCTGGAAGTGTTAAAAAGACACGTGGATGTGGCACTTGGGGATACGGTTTTATGGTGGGCTTGGCAGTGCTGAGTTAATGGTTGGACTCGATGACCTTAGAGGTCATTTCCTAAAAGTTCTATGGTTCTACAATGCTATGAATTACGGAGAGTCATGTGTTAGTGGTGGCTAGAGCTGATCTCCAGATGTCAGTCAGACCTGTCAGAAAAGCAACCCCTGACCACTGTTTGGATAGAATACAAATGGCCTGGATTATCCAGAGAAGTCTGTGCCCCATCAACACAGACACGATAAGATGAATTTGTATTTTTGGACAACAGTACTAAGAAACAAGCTTAAAAGGAGTAAGGGAAAATCAAGGGCAGGTCTTTGTGGCATTCTCATAGAAAGATGGAGAAGGGTCAGAAGATGACAAAATGGGACAAAAATGTGACAAATATAATTCCAAATAAGACAAGATCACAAAAAAAAAATATTCAAAAGATGTTAAAGTCACTAAAGAGGAAGAACATCCTGGGAAAAGGGTATGGTCAATGGCATCAAAAGCAGCTGAAGGTCAATGGGGGCAGAGGCACATACAGAGACTTGGCTTGGTGTGAGCCCCTGCAGCCTTCGCTGAAGGCAGGGAAGGAATGACAGTTGGACTGAAGAAAATCTAAATCAGAATCAGAAGAGAAAGTTTTATTTTAGGACAAAAATCTCTCACTTCATCTGTTCTGTATTCTTTCATATTTTTGGCTTCATGCACTTACAATTTCCTAGTTATGTAACTCCAAGGAAGTGTGCAGATGGAGAAGAATTATTGGGATTGTGGTCCTAAGGCTGGATAAGTGCCACCGGACAGTTGCCATACGCCCGCACTTGCTGGGATTCCTTATATAAACACCGCAGCCAAAGTGGCCCTGCCCCTCTCCTCCCCTCCAGGGAGCACACCCCCAAGGTAAGGCTCATCTCATCAAGGGGAGCATTGAGAGCTTCCCTCATTCACTACTTCTGCACTATGAATGCAGGCAAGAAAAGCTGGCAATGTCTTCTGCTCATGTGGTAGCAACCCTGCTTTCCACTCTGGAGCTCCACTCTGGAGCTCTGGAGTTCAATCCGCAAGGTGCCATTCAAAGCCAGAGGCTGTCACAGTTGCAGTGCTGTTTGTCTGTGCTGCATTGCCTCAGTGGATAAAGATTTCACTTTCTAGAGCTGTGGAAATGGCATCTTTCAGAAGAAATCAGCTTTAAAAGCTAAACAGTTGTGCTCATACCTAACTTAATTTGAAAGATTATTCTCCTATTTGTCTATTACTCCCACTTCCTTAATAGATTCCTCCAGTGTTGATGGGCTTTCTGTTAATTGAACATACTCAGGATCACAGTTTCAGCAAATTATTTAGTGAGAATGTAGAGAAACCTTTACCTATTTCAACAGATAAACAGAGCTTCAGTTACAGTGAAATAAAAAACACACTCTCATTAAACTAACATTTAACCCAATGTCACAATGGGTGCAGACCACATTAAACATCATTTAAAAGAATAGAGCGGCAAGCTCTGGACCAGTTAATGATGGATGCTAATTAGCAGCAGTTGAACAGAAGAAGCCATCTTAACTAAACAGACAAATCTCTACACTAAAAAAGCCATCAAGCTCCCACTTATAATGAGGTTAGTTTAAACCTACTGTTGAACAAAACCAGGCCTCCAGCATGAAGGAGACACTCATCTCCCTTCTCCTAACTGCAACAGGGAAAACACAAGTTAAAAACTTCCAGTTCTGAACTTGTAGAGTGACCATAGGGGCCCAGTTCTTCTGTCCCTAGCAAAAGTCACCCCGGCTCAAGTGCTCCAGGGTTAGCCTACACTGCTAGGGATAAGCCCACACAGAACAGTGGATTCAGGCTCTACTTCATGCCACAGAAACCCAAACCCTCACTAAAGACTGCTGTTTCAGTGGTGTTGTGTCACACAGAACACCTACCCTTGTTCTGCAACTTTCAGCTATGCTACAACACCACTCTTCTCCAAAAAGAAACCTCAAGTGCTATACCGGACATAATACTACAAAATTAGGTTTATTAAATTACGTGTTCCCTATCTGAGTTTTCATTTCTCCCCTAAAACATGATCACCTTCGCTAACCCTTTGAGCTTTCTCCTTGTCCATTTTATTCCATTTTTCACTCCATCTCAGGCTAACCCAGCAAAATTCTGCAAAACTTCATGGGCTGCAGTCAGTGACTGGTGTGGGATCACTTCACATGTTTCTTCAGCTCTTTCATCTTTGTCCTTCACTTTGCTTTTCACAACTCTGTGCTGCTGGTTTTAAAGTCAGCCCTGAAACTCAGCACACAGCCTGAATGAAGCTGCATCCCTTCCATACTAACTCCAGGGGTAAAGGCTGTAAGAGCAACAGGGTCAGTGATGCCACCAAGGTCCATTTCAAGATGTGACACTCAGCCTCACACCTGACCCTTAGTAAAATATTCCAACAGCACATGGAAACAACTAGAACTCAGTTACCTCTCTCAAAGTGTTTCCAGCTAAGCAGGACCACTAAAACAAAAAGGTACTGGCATTATAATTGGCAGATATGATTCAACATACAAAGTCTGGCACTAAGAAGAAGGGTTGTTAGCTATTTCTTCCCTAAGACAATTTTTCTGAGTATCGTCATGGCTTTTAAAGGAACGTTGATCCATTCCTGACAGCAGAGACAATTAGGATTAATGGTTAGTACAGGCAGACCTCCAGTGAGAAGATTTTCCATATTTGTCACATTTGTCTTAGCTCACTGTTTCTTGGCATTACTCCATTTTTCAGAGGATGGAAGAAGGATGGACTGTTTTGCTTTATAGGATTTGCAAACACAAGTGGGGAAGGTAGGAGCTTCCTAATACTGTCTAAAAAGACCTCAGCTGTGAAGCAATCCACAGCATCACCTCATTAACGTTAAACCTAAATCATTTTTTGGACCCTCCACTGACACTTTGCCATACTAAAAACAAACGTAGCTCAGCTGAAGTGAACAATATTGTGCTTGTTCACAGCTGCATTCAGAAGTAGCAATTGCCTCTCACAGAAAGATAAAGCTAATGCCAGTTGTTACTAATGCAACTGAACATAAAGTTCCAGAAGGAAAAAAACTAACAGCTCATTTGGGAAAAATCTACAGAAAATGTAAGAAGTCAGATTCTCAGATGCAGGGTACTAACACAAGTCAGTTTGCATCAGCAAAGAGTCTGGCCCCAAAGTTCTATTTCAGAGGTTCAAACTGAAAAACTAAATTAGAAACCGATAACTTAGAAGAGGAATGCAAATCAAATGAGAAATTTATATCAAAGGTTAATAAATTTTGCCAGAGGTTACTCCTGTGTTAAAGAAGGTCTCAAAACATTTAACAAATTTTAAAGAAGTCTTTGAAGTACCTGAACATGACTCTTACCTTTTGTAATAGCTTACTTTGTACCTACTCAGGGACCTGTACAATTGAGTATGTTTTATACTGGGAGCAGGGAATTGGAAGAGCTGTGCTTCCACTTGATGACAGCAAGTAGGGGCCAACAACAAAAAGCCTTTTTAAATGAAATAAAAAGGGAAACAAAGCACTGGGATCCCTGCTTATGAAATTCATGCTTATGATCAGTTAGAATTAAATGATACACTTTGTTAGAAAATGAAATATAGGGTTTTCTGTAAGCATAAATTGTAGTTTTTCCCCAGACATTCCCAGACAAATTACAAAAGCAGTTTTTAAGCTAATAAATCGGAAACCTTCTCAATACAAGAGAATTTAGCTTCCCTGTGCTCCTAAGAATATTAAGTCAAAGACAGATGCCTAATTTATATTTTCTAAGTAGAAGATAAAGCTAATTATTTTTAAGTGGAACAATAATTGCCATCAGAAATTAATTCCTTCAGTAGACAAAATACCAGACTAGATTTAGAAAAGAGAGATGTTTCAGTCTTCTACTGATTTGTGGATGATCTGATTTGATCCACAATGAGGACTAACCAGAAGCGTGCTTGGTTACAAATGCCTAGCAAATTGGCTGGGCACTCTTCTCACAGGGAAAAACCTGCAAGTCCTTCTTGGAAGGCTAAATAGAAAACAAACAGTGAGCAGAAAGAATAATTAATACTGGTAGAAACAACTGTGGGAAACAAACAAGCAAACAAACAAAAAAAAGAAGTTCAGATTAAAGGTCAAAAGTAGGCAGGCAGGAGACCAGAGTGCAGACTCTGGATAAAGCACCTCCTGTTCCCCAAGGAGCTGGCGGATGGTGCCCCACAGTGCTGCCCAGAGCCATGAGAGGACAAGGACAAGCAGACCTCCCGGTCACTCAGGCCTCCCCACCCAGCTTCCCCTGCTGCCACTGGACCCCACAAAGCCCTCTAAATGATGGCCCTACAGGTGCCCTCTAGGCCCCTACAGGTGCCTAGAGAGTCAGGCTGGAAGTTTTCAAACCCAGCTGCTCTTTGTGCACCTCTGCTGCAGTCTTGGCTCTTTTTTCATCATTCCACCATGTTTGCATATTCACCTGTGTTCAACTTCAAGCTAACACAAGCTCTATGTCTTCACTGAATGGACTGCAAACTTGCCTGTTGCCCATATAGAAAACCCCTCACATCTAATGCTGCTGTTGTCACTTCATGGCCCGTGCTAGCAGTAAGAAAATCCTTCTTGAAAAGATGGTATAATTTTCCTTGGAGTGCAATGTACTTCAGATTTCTATTTAATACCTTCACAGCCGGTCTCTGCCCGAGATATCTGGATACTATTGAAACTGCAAGAGCCTCAAAAATCCACTGTCAAGAACAAAGCTACCTCCTGACTGACTTGTGTTCTGCTCACACCTGTTGTTGGCACAGAAAAACCCACATATTTTAAACCTTCCCAAGTTGTTCTATTTCCAAACCATTTGAGGACCGCTATAACTTTTCAGTGCTCTGTTGATCCACCCAGAGTCTCCTCAGCTTGCTTTGTTCCTGATACAATTTAATAACGAAAGCTTACAATCTGTCTCCCTTACGTCAGCAGCACTACTCAAATGACTGCAGTATGCAGAAAATGATTTTCATTCTGTCTCCAGCCCACACACTTATCAGGGAAGGCTTAGGACCTCAGTTTGTAAGGATATAAAGAAGATTTAACAGAGAAACAAGTCACTATAGCAACACAGGTTAAAAATGAGAAATTACATTTTGTGGTGAGAAGGGAAAAGAATTTTTTATTAAAAAATTTTTATTAAAAACATATGGGTCTCAGCCTGTAAGTTTGTGTCTTTTAAAGACGTGAAAGGTCCCATCTGGGGATACTCACGGTGTCATTTCATAGTACAGATTTCTGGTGTCTGAGGTTTTTTTCTACATTGCATTCCCATTTGCAAACCTTTTCTTTGCACTCATGAAGAGAAGCATCCTACCTTCCTTTTCATATGAAGCTTAACATCTTTTTGCTATTTCCTCAGACTCCAGTAGCTGGAGAAAAGTTTACACAAAAACTCAGAATATCTGAAAGCCTTACACTACATGCTCACTTTTAAGCACATGTCGGCAGGATCAGAGGCCAGCCTGTTCAGGTTTTCCGCCTTAAAACCTACCCCCATGCTTTCAATGTATTCACATGGTTTTCCTCCAAATTCTACAGTTACTGAGGACAGTATTTCAGCCACATTGTCTTTGCATTTCTCCAACCACTGCTGCTAATGATTAAAGCCACTCACAGAGCTGCTGTCAGCTCAGGGAGTTCACACACAGCTGCTTCCAGTCAGCTGCGCGCATTCCTGGCCAGGGCGGTATGGAAAGGAGCTGGAACCCCAGCCACCTGTTACATGTTTTAATAAGTAAGGTTGACTGTATTTTCTATAGAAACAGAAATTCTTAGTTATGGTTTATCATCAGAACATTCCTGGAATTTAGTAGGGGCCATTTTGTTGCTTCTCTAGGTAGGCCTGATAGACAGAGCTCATCTGGCATAGACAAAAGGGATGAGCAACGGGAAAAGTGTGAAAAGTTAACCTTGAGATCAACTTAAGCTTAATTCCCTCAACTGCAAAAAGCCTTTGTGACATTGAAAAAACCATAGAGTATTTCTTTCTCTCAGTGTCCCATATGGAAAATGGTGACCTTATCACTCAGCAGATGCACAAGTGCCCAGGGAGGACTTGGGCATTAGTATGGACAGCACTGTCAGCTCCATACCATGGAGGAAAGAAACATCTTCTCCCTGGTGATTTAGATGCGAGGCTATACTAATTTCCAGTGCTCAGATAAACATCAAAGCCAATCTCCCTGCTGCCTCTGACCATTCCTGGAATATAACTTGAGCTAAAAACTCAGAGTTATTGAAATTCAGAGAATAAGGCTAAATTCTGACTGCGAGTCAGCCAAATTGATTTCCAGACTGATAGATATTCATGCATAATTAAAGCTGGGCTTTTTTTTCAAGCAGTTCACACATTTACCAATTATCAGTATTACAGGAGTAAGAATAACTTTTACTGGAAAACACCTCCAGAGTCATCCAAACAATTTGCCTTTGGGTGCATACACCCTGAGAGACAGACAGGCACTTTGAGCAAGAACCTCACCCATGTAAGGCAGCCTACAATTCCCTTCACTTTGTTGTTTTACATGTTGAGGATGTTTCCAGTCTGATGCACCTCCATTTGAACTGAAATCTTAACTTCTTTGTAGAAATCCAGGAAAAAATTTACTTACAAATAGCCTTCTCTAACATGACTTTGAAGATGCCAATACTAGAGGAAAATACAGTTTTGGTGCATTTCCCTATGTTACATCAGTATGTCATTTTTCTCTTTGACTGGACAAGTGACTATTCTGTCATATCAAAATCTACACATGACTCCAGTAAAACAGTACATATATAAGAAGTTCCCAGTACATTCCTATCTGTCCAGTTTCATGTCTTGTAGAAGAAAAACAGGAAAGCACACAAGCAAAGGCATTACATTGTTTTCTACCAAAAGCAAATATTTAAGACCCTCAACTATTCACAGTTCCTTCACTGACTTATTCTGTTCATGCCGTTGCAGATTCATGGAGCAACTGCTCAGTTAAAGCTTCACCCATAAACATAGGCAGGAAGTGTGGAAAAACAATCCCTAAATGCTATGACTGATTAAAATCATATTATAAAAAGTATGTTTCAGAGTTAGTTTTGCGTCTGCTTAGTATTCTATTTTTAATAGAGTTAGAAAGTAAATTAAGCCACTTACAGTGAACCAAAACTTCCCTTGTTTCCATGGAAATGTTTAGAAGGCTGATCTGAAGTTAACCAGACTGGTAAATACAAGTGCTTGTTACCAGCCAGCTAAATCCTCACGGCTGCCTCTCGTGCACACCATCACACTCAGGAACCTTTCGCACTGCGAAACACTCCTTACTGACAGCTGATTCCTAATCCACAGACACAGCAGGACCCTCTCAAGTATGTGTCACACTGACAGGGGCAGGGGCCACCGAGCCTGCACACTTATCAGCTAAAAGCTGTGTGTCAACAACAGACCCTTTTAGTAGTCCGCAATTCAAAGCATGAGCTGGTGCTTTTTTATTTTACTTCTCTGTCATTGCCAGTTCTTCATCTAACACTAGCAATTTTACACTGGCGTAGTGCTTCTATCCAGTGAAATTACTTCTGCTTTATCCCAGGGTAAGCAAGATCAGAATGAGATCATTTGTGCTTTATTTATGGGAGAGGAATGATGGATCGCTGTTCAAATATTAATACTGACATTTGCTATGGAAAGATCGTATATAATACATCAGTAATGCACAGCAAGAGTGTTGCCTGTGGGTGTGGTTGCAGGGGAAGTGTGAAGGTGTCTTCAGAGGTTTTGTAAGAAAAAGGGAAGCTATATGAATACTGCTACAAAACAACTAATAAAACTCAGTCATTTGTGCCTGTGTGAATCGGCAAACTTCATGCAGGTATCGATTTTTTGTTCAAGACAGAAACCTGGCAAAACAGAAAATGAGAGGCCAGTTTTGCTTGGCCAAAGTTTGAGTTCAAGCTGACCTATAAGCCTGCTGCTACCCAAAGGAGTGGATGGTGCTCCTCCATCCTGTCTTGCCATACAATTCCCTCACACCAGATACCTCTTCCAGCTTCGTTCCTTGCACCAGCTTTTGTGCTTGTCAGGCATTTTCCTGAGGTAATTCAGCTCATTAATTTGGCAGGAAATTATACATTTTGGTGGGGGGAATTACTTTTCCTGTAGCTCAGCAAGTCAAATAACCCCAGGAAGGAATCAGCGAATGCTGAAGTCAGCCTGTATGGCCAGAGATGACTGCAAAGAGCCTCAGCTGTGTACCTGAAATGTACCTCGACTTATTAAAGCCCCTATCACACACAGAATCATAGAATTTCCTGAGTTGGAAGGGACTTTCAAGGATCACCAAAGTTCAACTCCTGGCTCTGCACAGGACAACCTTAAGAATCACACCATGTTCCTTAGGGTGTTGTCCAAACATGTCTTGAGCTCTGTCACACTTGGTGCTGTGACCACTTCCCTGGGGAGCTGTTCCAGTGCCCAACCACCCTCTGGGTGAAGAACCTTTTCCTAATGTCCAACTTCAACCTCCCCTGACACAACTTCAGGCCATTCCCTTGGGTCCTGTCACTGGTCACCACAGAGAAGAGATCAGTGCCTGCCCCTCCTCTTCCCCTTGCAAGGAAGCTGCAGACTGTGATGAGGTCTCCCCTCAGTCTCCTCTTCTCCAGGCTGAACAGACCAAGTGCCCTCAGCCACTCCTCAGGCTTCCCCTCAAGGCCCTTCACCATCCTCATGGCCATTTTCTGAATGCTCTCTAATAGTTCATAAATGATTATTCATTTATTTAAGTAAGATGTTACCTTTCTGTACACACAAATAAACATATGCTTCCATCTAAAAGGCTGAAAACCCCAAAACAAACCCAAAGCATGATGGACAGTGACCGATTTTGCAGTTACATTGTGACCAGCTCAAACAGAATTAGCATCCACAATATTTATCTCACCAAACAATACGGAAAAGTAGTGGCAAAAATCCACAGTTAAGCTGTGGATTAGGTGTCAATCCACCACCCTACTGCAGCCGCATGTATGGCTCCAAGGAAAACAAAATCTGGTAAACAACAGACAAAGGAGAAGGGGGGTGGTGGTGATGTAACAGAGATCCAAGAGAATAAATGTTTGTACATACAAGCCCTGGAAGCAGGTAAAAAGCTCTTAGCCAGAAGTATTCAAGCCAGTATGAACAAATCCGGAGAGAATGGCTTATCAAGTGTTTTCAGGAGGACAAAAATGTATTATCTGTAAGGGACGCATAATAGTTACTCTGATATTTCTGATGTTCACATGAGGTCAAACCTTTTAACATTTGTCAAGCTGGAAAACAACAGCAAAACTTGGACTATCTTTTACTGTGACTTCAGTCAGAACAGAGCCCAGCCCTGACAGCAGCTGCACAAGAAACAGCTGGCAAAGACCTAACATGCCTGAGCAGTCTCATCACCTCAGATTTTCAGTGTCTCAAGTCTTCTTTGGAAATAAAAAAAAAAAAAAAATAACAGAAACCGAAAGTAATTTCTTTCCCAGTCAAAGTCTTCTGAACAGCATAAACAGGATACATGCTCATCTGCTTGGCATACTGTATCTGCTACTCTATGCAGAGTAAAACAGCGTTTCTTTTCAAATACTTGTCAGAAAAAAACAAGCATAAAAGACAAGAAAGGGTATTTGATTTTAAAAAATTATGAAATGTAATAATTTTTTTTAAATGTATAAATCAGTGTTGCTGATTAATTCCAGGAAAATAGAGGTACTGTGTGAATCAGAAAACTGAAGGCTCTCCCTGAAGCCCAAAGGACAGTTTGAAGTTTGGCGTACTGTTTTCTTAAGATCCCTGAAGCAAGCTGCCGTACAAGGACAGACTAAAAGATTCTGGTTTTTCAGCCTTGGAAATTAAAGGCTGAGACTCTCATTGCTGCCTCCAAGAACTAAATTGGAGGTCTGAAGAGGAAGGACCAAGACTCCTCTCAAACAGGAGTACTGAGAGCACTACAGGCACCACAGGAAATGCCTTCTCAATGTAATCACCATGACAGTGGCCAAATATTGAAAAATGGGACCTGAGAAGCTGCAAAATCTCCAGCTAATAAAGTCCTCAGCACATGATCTAAGTTGGTCCTGCTTTGAGAAAGGACAAGGTCCTTCAAAGGTCTCTTCCAACTAAACTATTGTGTGGTTCTACCTCATCAAAGTGGGCAGAGAAGATCGTGTCCTCCTCTTCCCAGCAGTTTCCAGGACAGCACACGTTTGGAAACCACCTGTGTTTTACCACAGCTTTCTACGAAGATACTCCTGACATAAAACTCCTAGTTTGTCACAGCCCCTTCTCCTGCAGAGGGGATTGCACCACTGTAGTCTGAAGTTAATCTTACAAAGATGAAATTTTGTATTCAGGGTACATCTGAGAAATGTCTGGACCATTTGCACCAGGGTTTTCAATGGAAAAAAAAAACACTCAAGTCAATAAAGAGCCTACCTCCTTCCCTATACCTTAATTAATAGAGTCAAGGCCAACTCTGAAATGCTCCTTGGAAGTCAGGAAACTGTGTGATACAAGTAAGTTGAAAACAGCCTGGAGCAGTGCTTTTACCACAAGTCTTACTGCACAAAATTTCACCACTAGTTTCCCTCCCTGAAAATGCAGTTTCATGGCACAATTAACCTAATCAACTGCCCCTTTGCAAAAGGGGAAATTCTGTTTCTATTCTCAGTCACAATCCTATACTTTTGCTGATTTCCTTGTGCCAGCCTCGGCAGAGGTTTAGCTCTAAGGTGAGCTGACACAGACCCATTTTGTTGGAGCGAAAGTGAATACTTTCCTGGCTATGACTAACTTGTCTACTTGTGGATCCACAGGAGCAGCAGTGCTGGTGCAAGAGCAGGGGGGACAGGAGAGGACAGCTATACTGCCAGGTGTTGCCTATAATCAAATGAGAAAAAACCCTTGCAACAGTGTTAGAATAGTAAAGTAAAAAGAAAACTTTTATTTGGAAGCTTCCAGGTGTCTCAGTGGTGATGGGCACACCAGGAATCAAATTTCTACAACTTTGTAAGGTTAAATAATAAGGATATTTAACAGGAACATCCAGTAGGAGACTCAGATGCCCCAGTAACCCACCCCTGGGTCAGCCCCTTGGAGTTGGTCCAAGGGGTTCTCCTCCCCACTTCTTATTATGTCTTACTGTAGGTCCCCTACTTGGAATAAGACTAAACAATATTTCAGGAATGTGTTTAGAAGTTCGGCTTATTGTTCTAAAATCTAGAGAAAAGGGTAGGAAAAGTACTGGAGTTTCAGCCATGCATTATCTACAAAGCTACAAATATATGTAAAAACAAATAAAAAGCTTAGGCATCACAGGGATTCAGAGATCAGCTGGGTTAGAATTTGAAACTGCACCTCGTAATGCAAATGCTCTTCAGTGCCAAATAGCGATGTCAGGAGAGGCCCCTCCAAGCAGTGCCGGGGGCCAGCTCAGCAGTGCAAGACATCGCTGGCAGTCCCATGCCAGAGAGCTGCCAGGAGCTGGCAGCTGAGAAGGAAAACCAAGGGTACTGATCCAATAGAGCATAAGTACTGTAGAGACAACTTTCTCGTTTTAGCAGCATTTTGGACCTATTTAGCCTTAGCTGTGTCTCCCTTATCCAGCACTTCCCAGAGGTTCCCAACAACACTGGTTGTACTTTTCATTTTAGCATTAACTGCCCACATCAATATCCTGCTCTAAAGGATGCAAATGGGAGTTTCACCACGGAGTTCAGGAGGGCCTGGGTAGATGAATATAGTGACTTGTGGGAACACCAGGAGCCTGCCTGGCTTCTGGCACACAGCCCAGCACTTTGTGTATTCAGAAGAGACCATTAGATCATTCAGCCCGACCTGCTGTATATCACAGGACATTATATTTCACCATCTCATCCTTGCACTCAGTCCAACAAATATGTATCAGGTACAATAAACTGTTATTCCCTGTATATATGCCAGCCTGAATGAATGAGATATTGTTTTCTGAAAAGGTATCAAGTCACTTCCAGTATCCTGCAGCCTGCAGTGTAAGACTTTCTTGAATAACTCATGAAAGGGAGGGGAAATATGACCACTGAAGACTGGTAAAAGTTGCTGTTTACAGGACCAATATATTTGATTAAATCAGCATCTTATTGCATGGAAATATTCAGCTGCCAGTAAGGATGTGATAAATATTCTTTAGAATAGGTTCATGATTCAGAGCATGGTACTTAGATTAATTGCATTTAATTCCAAATGCTTGATTAATATTACAGTTTTATACAAACAATAGAGATGTCCCATTCCATGGAAGTGTTCATAGACAGGCTGGATGGTGCTTTGAGCAGTCTGGTTGAGTGGAAGGTGTCCCTGCCCATGGAACACCTTTAAGGTCCCTTCCAACCCAAACTTCTCTGTTTCTACATATGGTGGTGTATGGGGAATTTCAAGATACCTTATGGCAGAGATGTCAGGATCACCATGCTCCTTCTCCAGCCACCACCCATAGCTCACTCATGCCTCACCTTCAGCCAAGACCCCATCATCTGCCTTCTGCCATCCCATGGTTTAGCTCTCTAACACTGACAAGAAGGACAGTGCTTAAGAGTTCAAAGCATAGCTAATGTAGAATGCAGAATTACTGGCTAAATGAGAGTGCCTCCCTTTAAACAAAATATATGAGCCTTTTTAGGATATGAATCTCACAAGTGTTCACTGAAAGCTCATCTCAGTCCTTCATTATTTATCTCACTGTGCCTGCAAAGTGACAGAAATCAGTAAACCCCCAAGGCAATGTTTCTGCCATCAAGAATTACTTATTGTTCATGCATTTTCCTCAGGTGCAAGATAGTAATCATTAGCCGTAATATTATAACTCTCTCATGACTTTCACTTCAATTCATGTGTCCAGTCCGGCTTTGCAGCACAAAAGATATTGACATACTAAAGGGAATCCAGGAAAGATTATCGTGATAGTCAGGGCGCTGACGGACACGGGATATTGAGAAGCAGCTGTAGGAACCAGATTTACTTGGTCTTAAGAAAAGGTAGAAGGAACGAGGGAAATCTCACTGCTATCTACAGCTACTTAATAGCGCTGGGGGTGTAAAAAAGGTGGAGCCAGGCCCTTCTCAGAGTTAGCAACAGCGGGAATTGCAGGTAACACTTGGCACTGCAGATAACGCGGCACAGAAGAAACAGCGCCGAGTTACCTCGGGGAGCGGTCGCGCAGCTCCGGGCTGTATTTCACCCCTTTTTGACAGAGAGAATTGTAGTACGTGACAAGCACTGGACCTCCACACCAAACCAACACGTATCTATAACATCTTGCGAGCCACACCGCAGATATACCCGCTGTTAAGGAAACTCCCCTGTCCGAGCAGCCAGGAGCCACTCTGGCAGCCACATCGCACTACCTGAGCTGGGGCCGAGGCCCCGTCGCAGCTACGCCCCACACTCACAGTCACGCCAGGGCTCCTTACCCGCTCGACCCCAGGGATTCCATAGCAGAGTCTCAGTCGTCCACATCCCTAAATAATTTGATCTTTGTGCAATAACTAAGTAACAAAATAGCAGCTCGAGCTGATGCCTCCGAAGAGATGGCGCGAACAAAAGAGCCGCGGGGCTTTTATCCCATCACGCCTCAAGCGCGCTGGGTTCCCCGGATGGGCCACAGGTGCCCTTTGTTACGGAAGGCTCGGCTGCTCACGGCCTCTTGGCTCGGGCTCCCGCCCCCGGAGCTCGAACTGCAGCTGCTCCCCGAGATACCTGCACCGAGTGTGCTCCTCAGCACCCACCGCCCGTGTTTTGTCCGTGGATGAGAGATGGAGAGCCCTAAGTGCCTGTGTTCCTGCCCGTGATGGCCATTAGCTCACCGCCACGCTGAACGAAACTCTCTCCCCGCCAGCCTCGTGGGCTGACAGCCACACTATGCGTTGGAATCGTGCCTAAAAAGCTGAGTTTCTTTAAAATATATCCCTATTTTTTAGGACATGGAGGCTCCCCTGATAGAGAAGCTCAAAATTTACAACGGCAAAGAAAGTGCAGCCAGTTAGTAAATGTTAGAAGAGGCCCATTTGAAAGCACAGCAACTTTTACAAGTCTCGTGTATTCATTTTTCACAGCAAGGTCTAGAGGCAGAATGAGAATGGGAATATTATTTTACACGAAAAGAAAAAAAAAAGCAAATTACAGGCACCGCATTTTGTTGGGCATTCAGTATTCCCACTCATGAAACAAGACTATATTCTGCCTTCATAATAACTTGAAGCTAATGAAGCACAGCTGCTTTATATGTTTCAGAAGTAGATTAAGACACAACAGGATGTTCAGTAACTATGTTAGAAAAGCAAATTCCTTAAGGTAGCTATATCAGTCTAGAGGAAAAAAAAAACCTGCTTTCCAAAACTGGCCCTGTACTTTCACTATCTTATAATTCCTTTTGATTAACACATTCTCTTACACTGGATTCAAAAAAGTAAAAGCAAAGTTGATGGCAATTAAATATTGAGCCAAACCTTGCCCTGAGCTGTCTGCATGAATGTGTGCTGAGTATGAATTTACATCCTTTCTTATGTAAAACTTGCATCAAAAAAGTGATGAAAAACCTTAATTCCACAGCAGTTACACAGTTATCTAAAGTACTGACACCTATTTAGACAGTGTTCACATTTCAGTCCATATTGAAAACTGATGCTGTAGTTGTTAAAGAAAAAAAGAAAAAAAATATGAGTGCTTTGCCAAAGTTTTCCAAACAGCTTCAACATACACCTCATTTTTCATATATTAGTGTGGTGCAGAATGTTTTCCAAAATTAATACATTTGTAAGTTAAAGTGGAAAAGAAGTATTAGAAAGTACACAACTTTTGCAAACATTAAGAGGAAAGTATTTGCAGCTTCATATTATACTATAAAACATTTCTGGATTGTAGACATAATATTTCTGACATTTGCATTTTACTTCAACCTTTGCACCTCAGAAACTTCTTTCTAAAATACTTCTTGCTATTTTCAAATCACTTTTCCAATTGCCTTTATACCAACATCATTCATGTGCATCACACCTCGCTCAGATTAGGTCAGATCCTGCTCCAGCTCTGGCAATATAAATCTGGCACAGGTGACCTCAGTTAAGGTTACTACAGACTGGCATGGGTGTAATTTAATACAGAGCTTGGATTCCTTGATATATTAGTACCCCTTTTAAACACCACTCCTTTAAGGTCTGCACAACTCAGAGAATTAATTGCGTGTTACACTTTTCTGAAATGCTGAGAATTAGCCCCCATTCTGCCATCCACAGAGCTTTATTTTAGTTCTTAGATGGTTTTCCATTAATCATCCCCACAGTTTGCAGTGGTAGGCACGCTGTTTGCAATGATGTAAGCCTAGAGAAGATTCAGTGAAGTCTCTGGAGAAGCATATATGCAAAAAGGACAAGAGAGAGCACCCAATATATCTCTCATGCTCATACATAGACAGGCCCATCTGTTATGCATATGCAATGCAAGGATCTGCTGCTCACTTTACAAGACATTATTAGGGATAATGAATCTGGATCCTTGGATCCTAAGGAGATGAAAAGGTAGCAAGTGTTTGGTATGCAGATGCACTGAATAGTGCACTGTGATGATTAAAAAAAAAAGCTCAAGGTGAAAACTGCAAGGGGTCTTACTAATGATCACAGGTAGATACAGATGGGGTGAGGAGCGGGACAGCAGGTCCCCTCCTTCTCTCATGAGTTAGAAACACAGAATTGTTAAGGTTGGAAAAGACCTTTAATATCATTCGGTGTCGCTGTGGAACCGCTAGCCGTGTGCAAGAACCAGGCTGGATCGGGTGAGGCGAAATTCTGATTTTATTATTTAATTCTAAAACTTATATAGACTTTTAAAGTTCCTTTAGATTGGGTCAATTCAAAACCTCCCCCTAGGCCAATAGGCCAGGCTGAACTGCCCATCTTCCCAGAGACAGTTTCAATAACATCCAAACCTTATCTTTATTTATAAAACACAGGGAGAAGAAGAGAAAAATTCCCATGGGAAAGAGTCTGTGCTACCACAATTAAGTTCAACCATTAGCTTAATACTACCAAGTCCATCACCAACCCATGTCCCTAAATGGCACATCTACATATCTTTTAAATACCTCCAAAGATAGTGACTCCACTGCTTCCCTGGGCAGCCTGTTCCAGTGCTTGACAATCCTTTTGGTGGAGATATTTTTCCTAATATCCAATCTAAACCTCCTCAGACACAATTTGAGGCCATTTTCTCATTTTCCTGTCACTTGTTACGTGGGAGAAGAGATCAAATCCTACCTGGCTACAGCCTCCTTTCAAGCAGTTGTAGAGAGTTAAGGCCCCTTAGCAGAGATGGCCAGAAACTGCATGGATATGATTTTCTCAGGCCCTTTACTTACATAATTAAGATTAGTACAAATTCTGTGGGGTAATTGAGTCTGCAGCTTATATACTCCATCCATATGTATGTCCTGTTCTGCCATTTCTCCAGTAGCTGCAACCCGGAGCTAGGAATCACATCAGCATCCCACCTGCACCTGAGGGGATCATGAATCAGGGCCCTTGGGACTACTTTGATCCAGCAGGGAATGCCACGCAATCCTACAATCGCATCCTCATCATGACAGTTTAATGGTGTGCAGAAATAAATGTTCATCACTTCACCACACTCTTAAAGCAGCGTGGGTGCTCACAGCTGACAGAAACAAATGTTTTTCAGAGACAGAAAAAAATGAAATAATAAATTAAAAAATATTGCAAAAACAAATAGGCAATTAAAACTTATTTCTTAAATATGACAAGCCTTTAACTGAGACAGCCCTGCCATAATAAAACCATTAAAAACTCATTAAGTGGGCTGTGGAAACTTCTATCAGATAGATATGAGATTTCATTGACAAAAGAACAAGACCCAACAGATGAATGAGCCTGGGATCCATAAGATTTCTAAAGTTTTTTAAAGGTTATTGTACTTTATAAAAAGCTAAATATTACTGCCAAAGTCTATGGAGGCCATTCCCATTTCTATCTCTGTTTAATGGAGTGGTCAGAGAGATAACCAGGAAATTAATTTCTCAGATGCTAGTAATGGAGGAATTGACAGTTTTCATTAGAAACAAAATAATGTTTGCAAATGTTGTGATTTAATCTCAGTAGCCATCCCAGTATCTTCTGCATCCCCTCCCACTGCTTTCTGTCCTTTCCTTTTCCAAGGCAGATGACAGGCCTGGCAGTTAAATGACTTGGGGGGATATATGCAGGAAACCATCAGCACAGGCTTCCTGGAAGCACTAACATGAGCTCATTGCTCCAATTCCTTCTTCTCTAGCCCTCTGCACACAGCTATCCATGACTGCCATGTCACCCTCAGATATCCTCTGCATAGAAGATTTGACACTAAATAGGTTGCACATTGCAGTCCTATTGGTGAAAATCCTCCCACTTTGTTCAGATCACATTTCAGATACAGATATGGCTATGACATGGTTCCAGAGTGGAGAGTAATTGATTGATTCATCATTTGATGAATTTATATTCACTGATACATTATTGCAGGAAACATCCAGAAGCAGGCCTTAACATCCAGTTTATATATCTAATCAAATGTATATGTATAGATACATATGTGCAATGTATCTAATTTATATAGGTTAAGAAATGGCACAGAAATTCCTTCAACAGGAAAGCAAAAAGACTTGCCCTTTCTTCAGCGATAAAAGGTGCCAATTTACTTGTTAAGCAGGGAAGAAGGAATGAAAACAGTTGTAATAGGAAGCTGAAGTCAGGAGGACATGTAAAAGTACCTGCTAAAACATGTTTGTTCTATACATAGTCCTATCTGTCAAGTCTTTTAATACAAAATGAAGCATTACATTTGTTCACTTCCCCAGAAGTTGCATATTTCTGTGATTTTCAAACATGCCTCACCATGTACCATCATAAAGGGCTATTAATTCATTAGTTGCTCCTCCCTCAAGACCACCATTCCTCTTCCTCATTAAAACATCTGAAGCCAGAGAGAGAACTGCCATTCTCTACAGTCCACCAGGAGAGGGTAGAGGGGGTCACCACTGCCTGTCACATCAAATCAGGGCCACAGGCAGAAGGGATGTACACAGGAAATTGAGCGGGGTCGTGGTTAGGAGATGGGATAAAAGACTATGAAGGATGAGGAAGTGGTAAAGGGCAGCAGGCTGTGCTGATGAGGCTGGGAGACACATGAGCTCAGAGGAAAACCACTTAACCCTGGAAGCAGATAAATGGAGTTCCTGCCAGTGGCCATGAGGAAGGAGGAAAGTGGCTGCATCACTGCTGCAGGTTAGATGTGGCCCTTAAAATTTTACACTCTATTGGGACAGGCAGATTCCCCTCTAAAGTCTTAGAAACCTGAAGTGAAAGTAAAACACTAGACACATTTGTGATATTAGAACATCAAGGAGTGCTGGGGATCTGACTCATATTTTGAACACATAATGATGGCAATATTGTGACACTAACAGCCTCAATTTACTATAACAGAATTCTCACAGTATGTGTGATGGGAGAACACAGCTGCAAACACTTTCATGGGGAGTGTTAGATGTTTAGTTATCGTTTATGCTGGGTTTATGGGCTCAGTCTTCTTTCAGATTAAGATAATGGGAAGAAAAAGATCCATTTACTTGATGATTGTATATCCAGGCATTATTGGAAACCATAATAAAAGGTATTACTAGTCACTTTTATTACTGACCAACATTTTCAAACCAGAGCCTGGAGCGAGATCCCAATCCATATTAAGGGGGTTTAAGCATATTTGGTCCAATATGATATATTTTCCATTGATTTTTCTATTAGCAGCCATAAAAAATTTAAATGACCTCTGCTAAACTTGATCAAAATTAAAAAGAAGATCCAGTGCTGGATGTAGAAATATTTATTCAATCAGATATTAGAAACTAATCAGAATGATCTTCTGCTGCAAGCTTTGGTTTCAACACAGTTCCTCGCTTCTCCAAAAGTCATATAATTTAGGATCATTCGGAGGTTCAGGGGAAATACCTTATGGTGTGGAGCTGTGGATGGAATTTAAATTGAAATTATTTATGTCCTGTTCTATTTTATGCCAATGTTTAGTGTTACTCCATAAAGCAAACCCTAACATAGATATAAATCTGTCAGCATTGCATAAGTAGTGTCAATCCATTGGTCCTTACAGAGATCCAGTTGCTAAAGGATCCCTATCAATGTCATTTTTCCCATGCTAATTTGTGCACCTTGGACACAACACAATAGGCAATTTGTATCCAGAACTTCTCTATCAGCAACAGACAAAACAAAATATCTGTAAAATAATATGCAGCTCTTGTGGAGCCCGAAGGATGATTGAGGAAAGGTAAGAAAAAGCTGAGAACTAGCAGCCCCTGAATGCCAAGCCTGTCCTACCCCTTGCTTTGACAGCTGTAATCCTGACTGAACCCTTCTGGCACTTTGGACACAGGGATGCCATTAATAATACCTTTCAAGTCATTCCTTCTGTTACCTCTGCTTTACAGTTCCTATTTATTAAATTACTGCCTATCTCTTTTTATATCTATTTTCAAAACAGAGGAACACAGAGACAGGATTTATCAAAGCAAAAAATAGCTCATGGGTCATCTGCCCCAGGCTACGTTGCCAACCGAACAAAAAGAATGCTAAGCTTCCTGTCACCAAAATCATCCTAATTTAGGAGTACAAGTACAGTTCCTGTGACTAAGAAAATATTTTTTTGCTATTCCAATGCAAAGGCCACTATTGACAGCACCAGATTTTATCTTTGGTCATTACAGATCTAAGCTTTTAAACTTTTTTCTTTAAAATACTGGACAACATTATGCTTTTTAAGATCGAGAAGTCTGGTTAGTGTTTTCCAGAAAATATCAAACTCTAGATGCTCTTCTTTACCCTCCTCTTCATTAATCAAATGTTCTATACTATGCTTACAAGCATGGAGCAAGCTGCCTGCATATTCCCTGGAGCAGATAGTTGGAAGTGGCAGCCTGCACACAGGGAACCCATATCAACATCTCCTTGACCTTCAGTCTGCTCTGAGGGTCTCGACTCAGAACAGCATTTGGTCTGGAGCAGATCCTCCTTTTCTGCTACTTCCTAAACCTCACTGCTCTACAGTGCAGTATCAATCTGTGGTTTGCTTATTCTGATACCACAGACCTAAGCAACACCTACTTCAACACCTTAGATGAAAGAGGTTTTCCCATCTGTCTGAAATGTTACACAAGCCGCTATTTAATGACCACCAGTGTGAGTTTTGTGCCAAATAATGGCTACAATTGCAAGTATGGGATTTTACTTGTCTAAATAATTACTTTTTATCTCTAGTTTATGATTTCCAGCCTTTGCAGCTCACACCTCATGTTTCAGCAAGTCTCTAACATGCACTAATATTTAAAAAAAGAAAAATCAAACAAAGCCTAAGCAATTTACAATGAATCCCACAACACTGACTGAAGAAGGTCTATCACATCATCACAAGTATTAGGATATGCCCAGCTGCTGGCTTTACATGAACACTTAAAATTATACTTCCCAAAACACATTTGCTTTTCACAGCTGTACTGGGTTTGTGTGGCAAGGTTTGTGACAGCAGGGATGCTATAAGGTGGCTTCTGTGAGAAACTGCCAGAAGCTTCCCCTGTGTCCAACAGAGTCAATCCCGCCAGCTGCAGGATGGACCCAACACTGGCCAAGTCCAAACCCATCAGTGATGATGGTGGCATCTCTGAGGTAAAATTTTTAAGAAGGAGGAGAAGGGGAGAAAGGGAAAGGTGTGAGAGAAACAGCCCTGCAGACCCCAAGGTCAGTGAAGAAGGAGGGGAAGGAAGTGCTCCAGGTCCCAGAACAGAGATTTCCCCAGTACCCTCCGGAAGGCACCCATGCTGAAGCAGTTCATGAAGAACTGCAGCCTGTGGGAGGGCCCACACTGGACAAGTTTGTGAAGAACTGTGTCCCATGGGAGGAACCCCTTGCTGGAGCAGCAAAAGAAAGCGAGGAAGGAGCAGCAGACACAACTTGAGCTGAACTGACTGCAGTTCCTATTCCCTCTCCCCTTGCATCACTGGAGGGAGAAGGCAGAGAAAATAGAGAATGAAATGGAGTCCAGAAAGGAGTGGGAGAAGGTGTTTTAAGATTTGGGTTTATTTCTCATTACCCTGCCCTGATTTGATTAGCAATAACGTACATTAACTTTCCCCAAGTCTGTTTTGCCTGTGACAGTAACTGGTGAGTGATCTATTCGTGTCCATAGGTCGACCATGAGAAGACTTTTGTTAGATTTTCTCTGCCCTGCCCAGCTGAGGAGAAGAGGGATAGGGCAGCTTTGGTAGGACACCTGATATCCAGCCAAGGTCAACCCATCACAACAGCTGGCTCCCCATGTACAGCAGAAAAACAGTGTTTTTCTTGTCAAGCTCTGAACTGCAATTAAAGACAGCAGCAACAACAGGCATGACCTACGCAAGGTTCTACAAATCCAGTGGCACACCCTGCTTCTGGCAGGTGAGGGGCTGCTGAAGATGCTGCAGCACAGACCAGGCTGTCCTGTGTGTGTTGCTCATGCCACAGCAAAGCCAAACACTGCCTCAAGAGGCTGATGGAGATCACTGCCAGCAGTGATGCTCTGGCCCCATCCTTGGGGTGTGGATGCTGTAGCCCACCACCAGCAGGTGCTCTTTGTGTGACAAAGTGGGTATAACTTTCACCTTTCCCTCTGTGCCTCCTCAAGCTGTGCCAGAGGCTCCTGCTTGGCTGGTTCATGAGGGACATCCTGTGATGTGTCACGCTCTCATGTTGTCTTGTCTTCTCTGCACCATACATCCACAGTGGGCTGTAGTGTTACAGGACCTTGCACTGGTGAAGAACTAGAGTTTATATGTACAGAAACAGAAGAAGAGGAAGAGAGCTCTGACTTTTTGACTCACTGGTCTTCAGCATTTAATGTGTTGAAATAATTGTGTTGCTCATTTGTGCCTCACAGGATGCGTCACACGGTTAAAATTTACCAGACAAATGTCACCCTCTGGATTTGGGGAGGGCAACAGTCTGTTTGGTAGTAGCCAGGCAACACTTTCTGAAACAAACATTACATGTACCCCAGAGGTTTGGGGGTTTTTTCTTCTACTGAGAAGTATCTTCTGACCATTTCCTAGCTCATACTTTTCCATAGTCAAGAGCAGCTCCATCACTGCTGCCAGTGAACACACAGGGCTTTGTGGTGCTGCATTCAGGTTTGGGGTGCAGTTTACCTCAAAATGGGACTCAATCGGTTTGCTGAGGCTGAGCCCTCTACCCAGCTCATGCTTCTGAGAAGTTGGACACATCACCATGAACAGCTTAAGCTCAGAAGCCCTCACAAGTTCATAGCCAAAGTCACATCCCTTTTTGGGTGGTATGTTGGGGGTTTTTTGGTCATAAAATAAAACTGAAAGGAGCAGGGGAGTAACAGAGCCAAGTAACTGTGTCCTCATAAACACGGGTGGGTTGCCATTCACTGATAAACAGTGCACTGAAGTCTTGCAATGTTAATTTGCTCATCCTCAAGTGATGCTCTACTGCTCTTTGTGGGTTTAGTATGAGAAGAATACTAATTGCTGAATAATACAAAGGTCTCGGCACAGCTATCAGACATTAATGACCTTTGCTTACCAGGCTGCACTGGAGCTCAACCCCTGAGCTGCAGTGAAAGGCCACATGGTCTTATTAAACTCCCTGTAAAAGTTGCAATCAAAGAAGGCATCGTAGTCTCCATAGAAACAACTGAAAGAAATCTCCCTAGATATCACAAATAAAATAAAGGGCTCTGGTTGGAAATCTTGAATTGTGGGTGCAGCCCAGAGCCTTCTCTCACCCTCCCCATAGCCCAAGACCCCCTTACAACCCAGCCTGGGTCCACCAGTCCCTTCCTGAGTGATGCCATAGGATACCAGACTCCAGTTCCACCCTGGTGGCAAAGTCAAGGAGATGAGAACTTGTGCAGTGGTGCTAAACAGACACTGAGTCCTGCATTGCTTCTGAGGGAAACAGAAATATCACAGATTAACAGCATCAGTGCAGAGAAAGCAGAGCCCTGAATGGCATGACCAGGTCTTCACACTCTCATGTTTTTGAGGAGGCAGGTGGGGAAGAGGCACAGCTCCCATCAGGACAAAGACAGCAGCAGCAGTGACCAGCTCTGCTGTCCTGCTTGTTTGTTCTGGAAAGAGAAGACTCCTAGGAAAACCAGGGGATCTCTGTAGGCTTTAGTATGACTGGGACAGGGAGCACAAGGGAGAGAGGGAAGCATTGCTCTCTGTAGCAAGAGAAGAGGAGTCATGTCAGGCACAACTTGGAAAGGGATCTGAATAGGACCAGAGAGCAGAGAAGGCAGGTAGCTTTGCCAGGAGGACACCCTCATCCTCTAGGTCCTCTTGAAAACCAGGTTTCCTCTGGAAAACTCAGGAGAGGTAGATACATATTTATGTAAGGAACCATGAATGAGTCACACCTGGGAGAGGTTTAGGGGCTAAATAATGCATCTGTTGCTCACCAACAGCGAAGTCTCGCTTGGAGAGATCTGCTTGAAGCTCTGTGCTGCTGGGACAGACTTGCTCTGGCACCTGAGTTACCCTGGGTATCTCTGCGTGTTCCTGATGATGCTGAAATGTGCCCATGGTAGGCATTTACTGCTTCCCCCTTAGAGCTATTTCACAATTATATGTATCTGTCTTGTCCTCAGTTTTTTCTTGACTATGTGCTCCTTGATCCTTTTTACCCTGTATACACACACCTATTCTGCCACCTTAAATGTATTTTTAACTCCTTGCTTTTTACTGCCTTCAGGTTTTTGTAGAATGTTATTCTTTCTAACTCAAATCACCACCAAGCCATATAAAATACATAATCTTTCTTGCATATATATAAAAAATATTTTCTCCAGTCCTTTCTTTTCTATTGACACGTTTCTCCAATTCATCCACGTCAGTCTGGCATTGATATGCCAGAACCAGCAATACTGTTCCACCTGTGCTATGTACAGCTGGATCATCACCTCCCTGGAAGATAATGTTTTTGCCTCTGTGTGTAGCCCCAAAATCATACTCTTCAGTGCCAATATAAGACCACTAAATGGTTCCCTACTGCTTTCTCTGGGGGTTGGGGTTTTTTTTTCATTTCTAGTGCTCTATAAGTATCTCTCTCCTGCAGAACAGCTGAGTCTCTGATTATTTTTCCCAGATGTAAGAAATTGAATTTTCCAAGCTGGAACTTTTCTTTCACTATTATTCTATATTTTTAAACTTTCTACCACTTTTACCCTTGTTAATCTTCCCAGCTCCTTGCAAGGCAACATCCTCTGCTCACTTAGGGATATGGTACATCTTGAGCAGAAAGCAAACCCAGGAACACACTGTGACTTAAGTTGACAATTTGTTCCCTCATGAGAGGCATCTGTTAGCATCTACAGATACATGGCAAATTATTTTTCCCTCCATGCTTTCTCCTTGCTTCTGCTTGGCATGCTGGAGAGAAACAGCAGGCTTAGGCTGAGGATCCCTCTTCCACCCCTTCTTCCCCACGGCTGCTAACCCATCTGTGTGAAGGAAACAGAGCTGCCCCAGAGAAGTGAATCACACAGAATTATTGGATGGCTGGGGTCAGAGGGACTTCTGGAGATCACCTGAACCCCACTATTAAAGCAGGTTCAGCTAGAACAGGCTGAACAGGATCACATCCAGCAGGGGTTTGAATATCTCCATGGAAGGAGACTCCACAACCTCTCTGGACAACCTATTCCAGTGCTCTGTCACCTTTAAAGTAAAGAAGATTTTCCCCATCTTCAGATGGATGTTCATGGGTTTCAGTTTGTGACTGGTGCCCCTTGTCTTGTTGTTGGACACCCCTGGAAAGAGTCTGGCCCCATCCTCTTGACAACCACCCCTAAGATATTTACATGCTTTTTCAAGATTCCTTCTTCTCCTCCTCCTAACTACAGATGCTCACTCATGTAATCTTCACGGGAGGAGAGATGATCTTGCTCCTCTTGTGCTGCTTACCATTCCTTACAGCTCACCAGGGAAGCAACTCCACAAAAATGAAACACAAATCCCAGCAGCCTCTCTCTCTCCATGACTCCTTCCATTGATTATTTCTTCCTCTGTTTATCACCTTCCTTGATGGTCTCAGGCAGTGTAAAAGTACTCTCACACAGAAAGAATTCCTAAACTTGTTTTTGTTATTCAGTGAATCAAAAGCTCCCCTTTGTGAGACAGATTTTTCTAGAAATACTCACAATTTCTACACAACCTCCCACTGGAGCTAATGAGGGCTCAGATGTTTTCTAATCTTTCTCTAGCTCTAACTCCCATCAGCACTGATGGTCAGACAGGCTGGATGCACCAGTTTCAAGTGCTATTCATATGTTTTCATTCTCTTGCTCCGTGTGTTCCCCAGCCAGGGAGCAGAGATTTTTCTTACTGGCTGCTCTGAGGATGGATCACACAACAATTGGTACTCAGAGCAATATAAATAAAGATGTGGACAGGAAAAGTTATAGAGTTTAAATCCTTCAAGTACAACATTGATTTAAAGTAACAGGTATTAAACATTTATCTATATTTTTTAAATCCCACCTCATTCTAGAGTGGAAGCAGATGACCATCCCCATACTACAGCTGAGAACACACAGAACACACAGAAGCACAAGACATATCAAAGCTCCCATTTAAAATGTCCTCTTTCAGTTGTCCCCAGAAGCTGTCAGGGGTATTTCTGAATTTTCTCCAGAGGGACTAACAATTAACATTTTTCTAGAGACTGTTAATTACTGTTGGTACCAAATGTAAGAGTCCTTCAAATCTGATGTGAAAGGCTATAGAGGTTTTCTAACCTATGGTTTCTGTAGAAGCAGTGGCAGATCCCAGCTTCCAAAATTAGCCCAAGACATTTGATGAGATCTTATGAGAGGGGTTGCCACTGAAAGCAAATGTGTCTCTCCATGTGCCACTGCCACTGTGCTTAAAATTATATTCACAATTTTTAAGTTTGGAAAAGACATTTAAGATCATCAAGTTCAACAGTCAACTTAGCACCACCACCACGTTCACCATCCAACCATATCTTCAAGTTCCATATCCACACAGGTTTTGAACACTTCCAAGGATGGTGATCCACCACTTTTCTGGACAGTCTGTTCCAATGTTTCACCTTTCCCATGAAAAAAAAAAAATCATACCATTAAAACTAACCCTCCCCTGGTGCAACTTGAGGCCATTTCCCTTTGTCTTGTCACTGCTACTTGGGAGAAGGGACCAGCACCCACCTCACTACAATCTCCCTTCAGGTAATTGTGGACAGCAATAAGGTCCCCCTTTTCCCCAGGCTAAACACCCCCAGCTCCTTCAGCTGCTTCTCATCAGACTTGAGCTCCAGACACTTCCCTAGCTCTGCTGCCGTTTTCTGAGGTCTTGGTTCCAGGCTGGATCTGTGGGAAAGGGCATGGCCAAGACATTGTGTTATTCAATACCACCTTATGTCATTGACAGAGGCAGGGAAAAAGGGACTCCCTCTCTGGTTTCTGGGATGGAGGGTGTCCCTCTCTGGTGGAACAAAGTGTGGCAGGGTGGGGAACCCATCTGCCATTGTTCACTATCTTGGGGTCACCTGTGTGGAGCTGGGCTTGGTCAGCATTCTGCATGGAAATCACCCTCTCTTTATACACTTTTGTTATGAATATTGTTGCTGTTACTGTTTGTTTTCTTTTCTCATTGCTGTTTCCAGTAAATTGTTCTTATCTCAAGCCATTATCTCTGCCTTTTGTATCTCCCACTGGAGCCGGGAGGGCAGCAGCTTGCACGTTTCTTTTAGTGGGAGTACTAAATTGGGGAATACCATTCCTAAACCATGACATCCGGAAGTGTTCCAGCACCTCCGTGTCCTTCTTGCAGTGGGGTCCCAGAACTGAACACAGGATTTGAGGTGCAGCTTCACCAGTGCCCAGGACAGGGGGAAAAATCACTGCCCTGGCCCTGCTGGCCACACTATTGCTGATCCAGGTCAGGATGCCATTGGCCTTCTTGGCCACCTGGGCACACCTGGATCGTGTTCAGCCACTATCAACCAGCACCCCCAGACCCCTTTCTGCTGGGCAGATTCCCAGCCACTCTGTCCTGTTGCACTGCCTGGGGTTGTTGTGCCCCAAGTGTAGGACTCATGACTGAATTTCATACAATTGGCCTCGGCCCATTGATCCAGCCAGTGCAGATCCCTCTGTAGAACCTTCTTGCCCTCCAGAAGATCTACACTCCCACCCAGCTTTGGTGTCATCTCCAAACTTCCTAAATCTACACTCAATAAGTGATGAAAAAGAACTCAATTTCTTGATGAGAAAGAAGAGTACAGGTCCACTGAAATGCTGGGAACCACCTTGGCCAATGAAGGGGTGAGGAGGAGTTGAAGCAAAGCTTGGAGAAGTTGAGGGAAGGAAGGAAAAGGCTGAAATCAAGAAATGTGCTTGGACAGCAGAATACCTCACTGAGCAAATATCTCTGAGCACTGCAGGCTCAGACCATGTATCCCTACGTGTTTCTTCCTTTGCATTTCAGGTATTTCTGGCTCCTTTTTCCAGACACAAAGCTGCTCTGAAATGAGAGCCAACAGCATAAGACTTCTTGTAGGGCTACAGCTCTAAAGAGAAATAGCAACTACTTCTGCAGACAAATGTGATGGATGAATGCAGCTAGCATCGGATCTTTGGAACAGCCTTTCCTACCCCTTGGAAAAAAGGGAATGTAAAGAGCCCATGAAACCCTCCAGTGTCAGGCAAATGAGGATAGTAAGTATGCTAGTAATGCCCTAAGAAAGCAACATAACATAAAATATACCTTTTTCATGACAGTAATGCAAAGCAAAATATACATATTTTGTACACTTATTTATCTATACAAAATACTAGATGCTACTTTAATTGCTTGTAATATTCAAAAAGGGAAGGTTAATGAAATCTGCCAGCATCACTTGGAAAGTGGATGCGAAGAGAGAGAACAGTGGCCATTTATCTCTTTTTCCTGATGTCATGAAAGAAAAGATTAACAGAAGGTAAAAGTAAAACCTACAAAGTCAGGTTTGATTGCTTATTTGTTGCTGTGTTATATCTGATATGCCCAATGAAAACCGATGAAGCTTAACACCAGAGCTGGGCAGGAGTAAAAGATTTGCACTCTAAAAGAAGGAGACAGAGAACAGTAATAATTCAGATGGCGATTGTGAGTCAGGGCAGGATTTGTCTTACCAGGTGTAGAGACCTACAATGTGGGTGTGTCCAGGAGAGGCACTTCAAAGGCACAACTGCTCTTATTCTGAAGCCTGCACGTGAAACAGTGGACGCCTCTTACCTTGGAAATGCCTCTTTTTCCATGCTGACAATAAAAAGGGTTCCTCTGGAATATGTTCATCTAATAGTGCAGAAGTCTAAAGTTGGTCAGAATTAATATTGATCCCTTATAATTCAATGATAGCACAGGGACCCATCAGCAGAACAGGCAGTTTGCCCCTGGATCATGCAGGACTAGTGGGAGTTGTACCATCTTGTGAGTAGCAGCCAGTCATGGGGCAGGGCTAAGCATAAGCATACTCATGAGTCTGGGAGCTGCCAGGGATGGGAACTCAAGAACCAAGCAGGAGACTTCTTCCAGCTTTGTATCAGTATTAGCCATGAGAGAGCAGAAAGAAGGGAAGAGAGAATACTCACCCAAAGTCCTTCAGCTGTGGGCTACTGCATATTCAAGCAGGTAATGTGTGAACTGCATCATTAAATCCTGAGAACTTCTCAGGGACTCCAAGATAGGAGGTATGGTCCTTTGGATGCAGATATTGGACACCCTGCATTATGACCAAAGGTACTGCAGTGCCCTTATATAAATCACTGTTACTCTTTTCTCTAGAACACTGTGTGCAACTCTGATCACTCAGTCGTGAGAAGAACATAAGCAGAGCTAGAGAGAGGAATATTCAAAGGAGGGCAGCAAGGTTGGTGAGGATGAAATATTTGGACTGTGCATCTCTGTGAGGAAAGAAACAAGAAGACACATAAAGAAATACGTAAGATAATGACTGATATGGAGAAGAGGTATTGGGTCACTCTGTCCACTTCAATTCATGCAATATGTCTGAGATAGATGGTTGTTGGAGAGCCAGCTTGTGGAAACAAGGACTAGTGGTTCTCAAGGACATCCCTTCTCTCTCCCCCTTTCCCTGCCCCTTCCTTTCTCCCCTCTCTGGAGACCAGACCACCTGCCTGCCCAGCTATCCAGGCTGAACTGCCAACAGGAGCGGGGTCAGGAATATGGCTTGGCTTTGTGCAGGCCCCAGCCCAACAACAGCATATGTTATGGTGGCTGAATCAGTCATGATGTCCCATTTCAGCTTCTCAGAATGCAGCCAGTATTTTTAGCCAATATAAAATCCCTAATCTGTCTGCTTCTCAAAAAAGAAACAGACTTGAGAACATCTACACCTTTCTCCTAGCAGACTGTGAAAAGACAGAACTTCCTGTTTGACTCCAAAAAGGAAATACCCCGCAGAGGAAGCAATACTGCAACTTCACAGTTCCAGGGAAGGGAACCCTCTGCCACTGGTGCAGTTCTTCAAGGCAAAGCTGTAAGCACTAAGGACAGCAGTCATACAAGTTTTGTTGGTTCATGCCTTTTCAAGTTCCCTGGTTCCTCTGGAAACTTCACAGAAATTAAAACGATATTCTTTTGTCTGTAGACATAGCCATGGTCAGATTCTTGTGACTCACATGAGCCTCTCACAGGTTCAGCCAATGGAACTGGAAGTGGGTACTTCCACAATGGAGGAAAAAAATCTAAACAGAGCAGAATTGGACTGTGAACCTCACTGCTACAAGATACTGCTGAGATCTAGATCTTGGCTCAGGAAAACAAATCAGAAGATTTTTGTTTAAAACAATTCCCTCAGGATTGTTATTTCTTTGATTTTTCAGTACAGGACTGAACTGCACTGATTCAGCATGGCAGCTCTTGTAATCCTGTATAGGTTAACATTGGCAATAATACAAATACAATTCTTGGGCACAAGTGCATCATCATTAGATCAGCAGGATAGATTTCTGTTTCCAAGAACAAGTTTACTCAGCAATCTGTGTTCTTACTGAAGAATACATAATCATCCTGATAGCTTGTAAATCACATCACTCTTGCATCCAAACCATTAACATAGAATAAGAAAGATAATACAAAAATTATTTTAAATTAAATAGGAAATTAAAAATTAGGCAACTTTTTAAAAAGACCTTGTTCATTGGAGTCTGAAAAGAATATGTCTAAATAAGTTCAGTGCATCTCTCATAGATAGCAGGTAACACTTCCCATCATTCCTGATTTCCTATTTGCTTTGCATTTCTCTTCCATTTTGTCTTATTAGTCTTTTAAATCTGTGCAAAAGGTTTTACTTTCCACACTTATTTTTTCTCAATTCACTTATTTCAAGAATTGTTGCTATATTAACCACTACATTTCCTCCCATCTGTGGTTTCTCTCTTCTGGGAGATAAACTGTTCCTCTTTATTTGTAATAGCTTATGATTGGTAATTCAGTTCTTCTGAGGAAAGTCTAAGTTGCTTTATACGTGACAGCCATTTATTTTATGAACAGCAGGACCACAGGCTAAAAACACTAAAATGATCCTGCTTGAAATACCTGAAGTGCTCAGTCCCACAGAGGTGCACTGATATTAATGTATCCCCACCTGGGAAGAAAATTATGTGATAATTTCATGCTGCATCCCATATATTTTAACAAAGATTTCCTTAACAAGCATACTTGGAGGCTGGTGTCATAGAGTCACAAGAACTAAAGAGAGCAGAAACTGAAGAAACTGGAATGGTGATGTTTTAACAGGATGACAAAAAGAAGCAGAAGGCCAACTTAGTCTGGATGGACACTCTAAACCACTATTCAATTCTCAGCAAGTCCACTGACTTGTCTGGAAGAATTAAATATAAAACTAGCTAAAACTAAAGTGTGCAGAGTTCAGGGATCTTAGATCAGGAAAACTGAAATTATTTTCTCTGAAATAATTCTATGAGTAAGCCAGCAGAAGATTTGGACTCTTTCTTCTGAAAAAAAACCCAAAAAAAACCCCAAACCAAAAACCTCTAGCTGTGCAACTGAAAATACACAATTTTTTTATGTCGTGTTGGGTATTCCACTGGCAGAGCAGCAGCCATGGTGGATTACTTTAACTCTCACAGGTATGGCAGACTACCCAGGTTTGCCAGAACAACCACTGACAGTCATAGAAATGCCTCATTGAGAGGCACCTGAGGAGTTTATTCTATTTAAATAGCCATTCCTCTAACACTCCTTTTTCTTTGGCAAGGTCCCTGGTGACAATAAAGTGGTGTTAACAAATTCTAATTTACGAAGGGCATAACAAGAAACAATGTCTGGAAGGTGTAACTGGGCAACTTCAAATCAGAAATAAGTCATACCTTTTACACAGGAAAGTAATTAACCAAGTATTAATGACAGAGGTTACTGTAAAATTTGCTGATTCTTTCTACTTTGATGTATTGAAGTCAAGACTTGAATGCCTTTTTGGCAAGGATTCTTTATCCAAACATAAACACTGCTGGGCTTGGTAGAGGGAACTGCATAAAATGCAATTGCTTGTGATCCATGGGCCATCAGGCCAGAGGAGCTAAGGGTCCTTTGTGGCACTCTGCTTTATAAATCTATTAACTCGAATTTGGGATTTATAGAGTAGTGGGCCAGAAGAACAACTGTGATTGAGGTTGTACAACCAGTTCCCGTGGACTCTATCATGTTCCTTTTGGAATTGTTGGCAAAAATCCCATTGTATGAGCAACACTTGCCACCAATCAAAAAGGGAAAAGGCTTTTATAAATGAGAGTGAGAAGGCTGAAGGGGTGAAACAGCATTTGTTAGTTGTTACATCTATAAATACTTAGGAATTTGTTTCTTGGTTAGCATTTAGAGAATTCAGTCTCAATGGCAGTTGCCCTGATGGAAACAGAGACCTTCACACCAACCTGCTGTGAAATAACAAGAAATATACTAATCACTGCATAAGCTTGAGCTTTGACAAATTTAAACCTTTTATTTTCAGTTCCACTTCTAAAAAAACCAAATAATATGAAGTTTGACAGGTCTCATGTTACCTTACAGAATATTTTATTTGGAAAGCTTAACCTAATCAAAGGCAAATCACTCTTAGGAAGCGGAACTGCATCTCTGACCCATCAATTACCATCACTGTAAAATGCATATTTTTAAAATGTCCTAACATCTCCTTTAATGCCAACTCTCAGAAAGAATTTGCCTATAAACTTCAATTTTCCTTTAGTGCTTAAAATGCAGCAGAAATAAAGAAACAGCCCATAGGCTTGTTCACCTGCAAAAACCCTGACCAAAATTGGACTTTATTATAGCCAGAGACATCAGTAAACAGAGCAAAATCCAGGTCCTAGATGTTTAGAGCTCTCATGTGAGTATCATCATACGTATGTCATGGGATATCACTGTTTAATAGGCTTCAAAATGCTGACTGTGTTCTCCATGCTGACCCACCTCTACCAGTGCCATGAATAATGGCAGCTCTACCACTGATCTCCTGTTACATTCCCAAAGTCTGTTTTGTGCCCTGAATACTTTGAAAATCAGCATATATCCCTCTTCTAGATGGCCAAGAAAAACAGATGACAGATCTCAGCAGGGTGGACAAGAGGCCCCATATGGAAAAAGAAGAAATAAAGGTGGATGGGAAACACAGGAAAGGAGACCAACATGCAGAGGTGGGAGAGCATCTAGGGATGAATGCAAAGCACCCTCAGTTTGGTTCAAAAATGAGTGGTAATACTGACAGATAATTCTCATTGCAGAAGTTGAATGGAGCAGTTCCCCTGGGGGTTCCCCGTGTTATAATCCATGAACACACAGTGCTGTGGGCACAGAGCTATCCAGACCTGGCTTCCTTCAGAGCTGTACAGCAATCAGAAGCTCCAGCTGTCATCCCACATTTTTACCACCTTTTCCTCTCCAGCAATGTTCGGTCTCTGTCGCATTCCCAAACTGCTGGCAGAGAAAGAAGCTGTAGTTACAAATGTGCTGACTTGCCATCGTAATTGGATTGCAGTAGCATGGACAATATGGGAAAGTGTAGAGCTTCCAGCTTTCTGGAAAGGGGAGATGGTGGCATGGAGGGGAATTATTCTCAGCCTCTTGTCTCTACCCAGCCACCAAATTTCACAGGGTTTGTAGGCATCTTGCCCACTGTAGACATCTTGCCCCACTCCTGGCAATATTCAAACCAGGCTGGATAGGGCTCTGAACAACCTGGTCTAGGGAAAGGTGTCCCTGCCCATGGCAGGAAGGTTGGGACAAGATGATCTTCAAAGTCCCTTCCAACACAAGCCATTCTGTGATTCCATGATTCTATGATATTCAACACATCAACACTTAGAGCAGATCTAGAAAAAAATGATCAACAGGAGGGAAATGTAGGTGAGGGATAGAGGGGAAGAAATGACTGACAAATACAGGCAGATGACAAATAAGTGCCCTGCAATCCAACAAGACAATTCATCCTGAAAATACCCATGTGCCACAGCCTTTTCTATAAAACACCTGGCTCCCGTTTCTCTAAAGAAAAGAAAGATTTATCCCAAGCTCTGAGTTTTAATTCACCCATAACTATGTAGCCCTGTAATAATATGGTACCACTATTGTTAGCAACAGTCCTTTAGCTTTGTCTTGAATTTTCAAGGCCTCAGGACAGAGCTTTGTCTCTCTCCACCTGAACTTTTCTTGGCTTGCCTGCAGTTTTACTTTAATTCGGTTTAGCTGACACAGTAATTTAATTGGCCAGGTTGCCTACGGCTGATTTGTTTTACTTAGGTTTATCTTCATGTGGTACAACTACAGTTTTATAGAGAGGGAACTAACAAGGAAATAGTCCATCTGGAATGAGATATTTATGGCTCTAATGAAGGGATGTGGTATAGAGTTATACAAGCCTGGAACATCAGAGACTTTCAGAGATGGAGACACAGGACATGGCATACAGGATTACAGTCAGGGGGTGATAAGAAATGGGGCACAGGCTGGCATTCATCACCATAAATAACTCATTCATGGTCAATTAAAGGAAATGCTGGACAAACATGTGTTTATAAAAAACAAAGGAACGACATCTAACATACAAAAAGAACATCAAATACAGACTACTTGGATGCAACCTGGAGCTGCAGGCCAATGAAGAATGAGCAAAGGCATAAAAGTGTGTTAGAAAACATAAAAACACCACAAGTGGACCCTAGGGGGAGTAAGAAGAAACCATCAACATAAATATCATATTCCTCCCAACAAACCATTCCAGATGCTAATGATTTGTCATAAAATCCAGCACTTCTCAGCACCACAACCAGACTGAAACCACTAACCCTAGAGCCCACAGAAGAATGAGCGCAACACCAGGAAAAGGGGTGGAAACTAAAAAGTGTGAGCATAACTATTGGAACTGATTATTTTTTACAAAACCATTAAATCCAGCCTAATAATGATTAGACTTTCATGATTTCAGTTATACTAGCAATGCTAGTATAATACTTACATTCATCATGAGCTTGCTCCTGGCCATTATACAAGATTTTGAGCATAATAACCCAAACATTAAATACTGCCCTCCAGTCCCTTCCTTTGGGAGGAAACAGACATTAGGAATCTGCATCATCTGTTGCAGTGGCCCATTGAGGCTAAAGGACTGAGCCTACCTAATGGGTGGACAGGGTTGTCTGAGGTATCCTTACTGTTACAAGGAGAAGATTTAAGACTGGCTAGATTAGTCACAGTAATTATTTCAACATCAGTACTCAGTAAAAAATGGCTTTTGCCTTTTATGATTGTGATTTATCCCTTCACACATAGAATCCTGACCAGAAAGGACTATCTGTACAAAGAAAAGCAAGGTATCATCTCCCACCTCTGATAGAGGCTGTTTTTCCAAGCACCCCCAAGGATTCAGACCTTCTCATCAGCCCCAAGGACCACAATTACAGGGAGAGAAGTCTCACTTCATTGCCTCTAGTCTGAAGTTATCAGGATTTCTATACATTCAACATGGGACTAGAAACTAATAAATGCAGAAACCACCTTTATAATTAGGGGTATTGACTGTGCTTGTGTAATTGCCTTGCTACAAATTTAAAATAGTCCATTATAGGGTCTCTGTGGAAATTATTGCACAAGTTAAAAGACAGATAATTCATTTCTGTACATTGCCATTATATATACTTTCATTTGGGAGGCAGAGAGGAAGGTTAAAAACATGCGTTTTTAAAAAATAGTCTCTTCTTCCTCTAGCGAACCAGCCCCAAAGCCTAGCTCTTATACAGATATCACAGTGCTGTAAAAATGGACAGAGACAATGGTGCTCCTATTTAACCAAAGCTTTTTACATTTCTAAATTCTGTCCCTCCTTCACCGCCATAAATAAAACAGTTGCTATGGTACAACATGAAACAAAAAAGCTCTTTCTCTAGGCCAAGGAGAACAGCCTACCTCACCAAGAGTAGCAGCTTGTCTTTCAAAGCTGAGTGAAAATAAAAGGAGTTTCATTTCTAAGCTTTGAATTCCCTTATGAAAACCTGAATAGAAATGCATGGAATGCATACAATCTACCACTGGCTGGCAAGGATGCAAAAGGATTTTTCTAGGCCTGTAGGTTATTAAGACAACCCACTCATAAAAACTTCTGACTATCAGTAAATGAGTCACTAAATCTCAACCAGGAGATTAATAACTATTTTAGGGAAGTAACTGTGACCTCAAGAGGCTCTTACTTACTTTGCAGCACAGATGAACTGAGAACTGGAAGAAGCAGTACTACCACTTTCAGCAGAAAAACCTCCAAGCAGTGCGCAAACATGACTGGATGAAGTCCCACAGTGAGATCATTAGATGCAGTTCGCCTCCTATGGCCCACTGGAAAATCGCACACAACAGTCACATGCCCTGCTGAGGGCTCAAAATAAGTCAGCAAAGGCTCTGAGAACCGAACCTAGGAATTACAGGCTCCTGCTCCAGCCACTACAACACCAGCAACAAAGAAGGATGAAAGTTTCAGAGTTACCCTGTGGACACAAATATAGCAGCAGGGCAGGTTTCCTGCTAGAATGAGCATGTAGGCACATGTGTAATCCCTACACACAGAACCCCCTACCTTTCAGTCAGGACTTTTCACTTGGAAAAGCTTCAATATGTGCAAATAAGCTCAAAGCATCCATCCATCCATAGTGCAAGCCACTTCCTCAGACTTGTGATTAACAGTATTCTTCTTTCAGGAGAAACACTTCCAGTGTCTCTTAGACACTGGAAGTGTTATTAAGAATTATTGCACAAAAATGACACCTTTCCTTTTTTTTTTTTTTCCGAAAGAAATTTTAATAATAAATATTCAACTTTTTAAAATTACATTTTAACTCAAACATCATCAATTTTTTTTACAAACTCTTGGAGATCAGGGTTTTAACAACATATAGTATTTCTTCATTTAAGATGGAACAGCCTATAGATAAAATTGTGAACTGTGGTACTGTGTATTCAAGACTGCAAGTTCATAAAACTACAAACAGAATTATTTCTTCAATAAAGTGGAAAATCATAAATTGCATGGAACATTAGACTCCTGTAAGCCACCACACCAATCCCTTAAAAGTGAGGAATGTAGCTTCGATGTCTTCACAGCAATTCATGGGCTACACTACCTCAAATTTTCACTCCAGAAGAAATATGCAGCTTAAAAGAATTTCGGACTGGGAAAGCTCATACACATGCTGAGTGATTCCCCAAAAAATATGGCCTACTAAGAGAATAGTGATGACTTAGGGAAGATAGGACTGACTTCTCGAAGGACATCTATTTGGTACTCTGTTACATGTCAGCTGCATCGTATCAATATCTGCTTCCATACAGCTCCATGATTCAAATGAGTAATGTCCAAGAATGTCTTTCTCCCACTTCATGATGGGTTTTTTTCTGCTGGTGATGCTTTTAAATTATGTTTCAGGACTTATTCCAATAGCACACAGCTTTTTCCTCAAGTGGAAGACATCAAGGGACCCAAATACACAAGCTGGTCTTCATGTCCACATTCTTTATAGCAGAATTATTGAGTTCTCCTGGATGTCAAAAAGTGCCACGGAGCAAGTGATGCAGCTGTAGTGGTCAATAATGGTCCTACGGTGCAGGCTGATGGCTGAAGCTGAACTGTGAAAAATACCAGAGTAGAAGAACCTGTCAAAGAATGGATATGGTAAGGTCATTCAAAATTAAGCACACTATTTTATTATCTTATGTAAATAAAAGCCATTCATTAGGAATTCAACATACTAAAATTGCTAAATAGAGACCTTGTCAAACCCATGCACACTCTGTACTTATTCCTAGCCACTAAACTTCACAAGGTACTGAGATGATCTTGTCCAGTGCTATTGTGACCCTCTATTATCCTATTAGCTGCAATAGGATTTAAGAGAGGATTTAATCATTCCTTTTTAAAACAGTTGTCTTGACTTAGGCAGCTAAAGAATATGAAATATTTCCTAATTAATCTTCATTTTTTGACTTTCTTTAATATGGGTTGGAAACACCATAGCCAGATTCTTACATCCCACCTTCCCAAGAAACCACAATCTACATGAACTTGGGAATGCTGTCTCTAGAAAAAAAAAGTTATGTGATACTTTCTCATGGCCCAATTTGGAATAAAACTATGGCAGTGCAAATGAGAAAGAGAAGTGGGAACACAGTAATTCGTCCTGAAAACTGAAGGGATAAAAGCCTGAGTTTCCTTCAAAGATGACTTTGTAGATTACTGAACCAGTACTCCCTCCATACTGGCCACATCCAAAACCACTCAATTAAAATAGGAAACTTGACCAAGAGAAACAATTTCATATTTAAATAGAGGAATAATGTTCATTTTCATTAAATGAAAACTTTTGCCATTTTAAACCAGCTCTTATGAGAAGCAGATCCTTCTCCCTCCTTTTTAGACCTCCAGAAATCATTTGGAAAGCCATATACAATTTTCTGCATATCTTCTCTAACCAGTAGACCTTGAAATCAATGGCATCAGCAGAACAGAGAGAACACCCTCACTTTTTGTTGTTGATTGTGAAAGTTCTTCCTATTTAGAATATTCCTTTCTCATCCTCACTTAAAGAGCAAGGTTCTGACAGTTACTGCTAAGCCCAATGCCACGTGAAAGTACATTTGGCAACTTCAGGAATGGGACTGAGCCTTGGGAATCTCCTCCAAGGCTGTGAGACAAAAGGACTGCAGCCATTACTTTCTCCCATTCTACTTGCACCTCCTGTAATGGAGAAGGATTACAATCTCATCTTTTCTCTGCCTCCTAAAAGGAGTTTGGTTTTACAAGTCAGGCAATTGAGGTATCTGCACGGCACTCATGTGCCATGGAAAAAAGGTACTTCTGCCCTAAGAAAGGCAAATAAATTGATGGAGGAGGGAACATGGATTGTCTCTCTCGGCTTGTAAGAATTTAAACACCCTGCTCTGAGACTGAGTGTATTTGACCCAAGATGAATGCAAGTTCTGTGCAATGTAGTTTCATATGCCTGTAGCCATCCCATCCTGCACACTCAACACTTCCTTTGAAAACCTCACAAATCTTGGGTGCAGAAGATTGGGTGACACCAGCATGGCTGCCTTTTGGAAAAACTGTCAAACCAACCTGTTGGAAAACACCCTTTTTTTCTAGGACTACAGCCACACACACACCATATACAGCCATCTTACTCCAGAACAACTCTTCTAAGCACGAGCTTCCCACAAAAACCATAAGAACAACCAGAGACCTCTGCTGCTCCTGCGGGATATGTGAAGAAACCTTGGCCAAATTAACAAAAAGAGTTTTACAATAACATCATTAACACTCTGTTACTGACAAATTGATCAGCATTGAGTACCCTCAGAAATGCCATTGACATATTCTGGTCAAATAACCTAAGACAGCGCCACAAGTAAAATAGCAAAGCTGCCATATTCACACCACAGTGCCTTACAGAGGAAAGTTTAACAAATGTAAGTCTGTGTGTTAAAGGGAAGCTTTTCACCCCTAGGAGATAATCATTCTACTAAGAATGCCAAGAACTGAATTCAAGGTATAAAAGGTAATCAAAGAAGTGAGACAAAGCACAAATTTTTTCCGATTCATATTACACTGAATAACAAGTATTCCTGAGCAACAGCTCAGGATCAAGCACTAGCAGCTAACAGAAAAGTAGGGTTTTTTTACAAGAGACCTTTTTCGCTTCTCTTTCACACTGTAGTAGGGTGCCTAAAACACTCCACCTCATTTGTTCCCATCTCTGTGTTTCTCATTATCCAGCTTGTTCTCACCCTGTGATACAAATGTACTTTCTCAGTACTCTAAGAATCCAGGACAAATTCACTGCTAATCTTGTTTTGCCACAAAATATATCAGGACAGGAAGTGGATTAAGTTTCCATATTCTGCCTTGCTGATGTCTCTTAGCATTGATGAACAGGAAAAGATTTGAAAAAGCAGATCACCTTATAAGACAATTTCATATTTGGTTTCTCTGCATGCATTTGCCCAATTATTGCCAGTTTTCATTCAGTGGTGTGGACATCAGACCACTCAAAATTACAAATCAGTCACTGGAAAGCCACCATAAGGCAGTGTCTTTGATCAGTTGTCATGAGATCATGACTTTTCTAAAGGTGCCTATGACAGTTTTGCCAATCATCCCTGAAGAAGTATATCTCACCTTCTCTCTTCAATGGAAGTGCAACAGGAAGACTGAAATTTGGCTTGTAAACCCTGCTGCAGCTCCAGTAAGTGTTCAAGAACTGCAGCAAGATGACACATCAGTAAGCAAATAAGAGACAAAATGAAAAAATATTGTTTCATGGAGCAGATTTTTCTAATTCTATGAAGATTAATATTTCACATGTAGTCTTTTCTATGAAGTGAATAGGATGTCACCTAAGTGGGATGTACCACTGCCTCTTGGAGAGTTGCATCTGAATTCCTGAAAACACTAATTTTCTCATTTTGCATGGAGAGAGGGAAAAAGAAGACCCAGAGTTAAAAGCTTTTATTGAATGTAGAATAAAACCACCTAGGAGGTGGATTTTAAAACAAAGACCTCAGGGAAAAGTATAGTGTGCAATTTCTATCAGAAAACATAAAAAGAAAGAAAAAGCAAGGGACACTATAAGACGGAAATAACCACAAGGCTTTATGTGTGCATGGCCTGGATGATGAGAAACATTGAAAGAGTGATGCTTAGATATGTGGTACAGCCAATCACAAAATAATCTCATAGCTGTTTGTACTGAACTGTTAATGCAACCTGCTTGGAACAGACCAAAAAAAGGGACACTGCAGGGCACAAACTAATAAGTTGTTCAAAGGGACCAAGGCAAAAAATGCATTTCCAATCTGCTTTCACAAGGGGAGAAAGAAAAGATTAAAAGTTTCAAGAGTGAGAGAAGAAAGAAAAAATGTAATATTTGAGATTTCTGACTTGTGACGAGACTGCAAATGCAAATATACCTCTGGACAGGATGGCAACACCCTCTGACCCATGAATGTACTGATAATCATTGCTCTAAGAAGTACAGGTAAACAATTTAGTTTAACCAAAGCAAAGGTTAAAAAGCAAAAAAGGGAGCAGAGTTCAAGGGAGTGAAAAAATTACTACATATTTTTTTATAGTATTATATATATTCTCATTGTATTAGTCTGTATTATTCACTAAAGTAAAATATATTTTATTGATCACCACCAAATTGGTAACTAATAAACAGGAACCAACAGACATATTTGACATCAATTATTCTTCGTAAGTCAGAAATAATTAAAGGAAAACAGGGATTCTTCCTGGGGAAAGCTACTAAAGCATTATGTCTAAAACAGAGTGGGAGCAATGCAAGTGGGTTTATAAGAAGGTTACGTGCAATCACTTTGAGTTTCTGCTTCGTGTTAGAATTAGGAAAATATTTAAGCTGTACTCACTGAACATAATTACAGATGCTTTCAAAGATCTTTAAATATTTAACTACTTAATCTTCACAATATCTCTATTAAATAGATGTTTCTTTGTATCCCCAATTTACATGAGAGAAACATCTTTTATAGCTTATTTTTAAAAGTGGTTTTGTTTCTTTTATGAAATGCTGGAAACTGAAAAAAACCCCACTGTACAGAGGCCTCTGCAGGTGCAGCTTTGTAGATGCAGACACGAATGAGAAGCTTTCTGCTCTTTGATTACTGCTGCCAGTCAAGCCAATATTCACTACAGGCTTCAGAATGCGGAGGCAATTAAGTAAAAGGACAAAACCATATCTGCAAATTTCAGCAGAGGCTCCTTCAAAGTTCAGCATGGAGAAGAAGGGCCCTGCTCACGATTGCACACCTGGCTGTGCCAAGAGCAGACTTTGCAAGCTCTTGGCACTTCAGCTCCAGCTGAATCTATTGATGGATGCTGCTTTTCTGAGCCAAATTTCCAAGGCAGAGGGAATGAAAGGAAAGCAACAGGTTTATTTTAAACTTGACATTTCAGCAGAGAAAATGTATAGAATTGGAAAGACTTGCAACAAGCATATAAAATTTATCCATACATTTTGACCAAAGAATTACCGGCTGATCTAGCACTAGATTGAGAAGCTGAGTACAAAAGAATATGGAAATAGTATAGCTAGAGGAATGAACTTGCATGTTCCTAGGGCACACTGTTTTTTCGTACAGAAGCTGAAAGACGTCATCTATACCTTAATTAAATTTTTAGAAGTTCCCAAATGAAGAGCAGTTACCAGACAGTGAGAGGGAACAAAAGGAGAAAATGGAGTTTCTGCTTAATCTTATTGTGTATTCTGCATGGGCATCTGATAAAAGAAGCTGAATCCTAAACAAGATAACATATAATCATGTTTATTTTAATAAAAAATAAAGAAATAAACAAACCAGATCCAGAAAAAATAAACCCTAACATTATGTGTTTCATTTTAAGCCACTCCCTAGGACTAGGACAGGACTATTGGGTAACACAGAAACACAGAGCACACACATCACACATGCACAAGAGTCCCCCATACTACTGAAATAATAACTCTAAAACTGCAGCATGGTGCAGACCTTGTGACAATGAAAATGATTATATTGATTTACTGAGCTGTGAACAGGGCAGGCTCAGCTTGACTTTGAAACTTAGGATAAAACTTAGTCAACTGGAAAAAAGCAAAAGCCAGGCAGTAATACTCATGTAATAATAACACTCACAGAATAAAGTAATACACTGTGATTAGGAGTATGGGAATGAGACTTTACAGGATGACAGGCAATGCTGCATAAATGCTACTGCAAGTCATTTAATACATACAAAATTGCAATTCTGCAAGTATTTGACAACAATGAAAATCCAGGGGAGGAAATATTTGCCAGAGTTGTTAACAGCACTGCAGTTACAGAGGAAAAGATAAAACAAAGCCTGGCTAGATGTTTTCTTCCCAAAACAGCCAGGAAATTTAAATTTTAAAAGGGTGCAGTGGATGAAACCACAGGATAAGTTTGCCCAGGACCACTGTTCCAACATCTCTACCAGAAGGCTGTGAAAGAGGGCTTACTCTGCTTAGGAAACTCTTTTGATGGGTGACACACTTCTAGTCAAAGAGAATTATTATGCCCTCACTATTCATTCCCTTCCTGGACTGCCGACCCATTATCCAGTGCTACAGAACCTGTGCAGTGAGTGACAGACATTATTATATCCAAATTCTCAGTGACTTGTCCCAGAAGTAGCATTTTTCACCTACTTCATGCTCATATGATTAGGTCAGATAACACTCCAGCATTTTTGCCCTTCCAAAAACTTAAAGAAGCCATAAAGGCATCCTGACTGGCTGATTAATTTGAATTTGGAGCTGGTTTTCTTTGTTAGTGTCATTAAGTACACAAATATTAGCTATGAACCAAGAAAAGCTGGCCTGCTTTGTACTGATGCAAATGATGACTTGAATTACGAGGTTGAACAGGGTCTGATATCTGCTTGGAACAAAGTGGAAGATTCAGTGATATTTGCTATTATATATACAGGTGTGGAATTATGTGTGTGAAGAGATTTATGACCCTTGCTACACCCGGAATCCTTGGGCAAGATTTTTGAAGGCACATAAATAAGCCAGCAATGTGGCCAGTGGGATTTACCAAAGCACATGCAAACTGTAAGAATTCAGATTCCACCAAAAGTCAGTGTGTGCAAAAATATTTTATAGATTCTAGGAGGTGCCCTCCTGCCAATACAAGTTCCTAAACACCTTTGTCATCTGCACTGAAGCCCCATGAGGGTGCTGTGAGACAACATATACCACACCATGGTTTCTTGTAAGCCAAAAACATCTGGAAGCTGTAAATATGTAAGATTTCAAGTCTTTGGTCCACAAATCCACCTGAGTTAAGCTGAAATTAGTGGCACCTAGGGACATATATATTTTTGTATCTCTGGCCTAAAAATTTCATGCCAAAGTTCTTTGTCGTAACAAAGTTTAACAAAACTTTTAGTTTGTTTCTCAGATGTGTGTGAAGTATCAGGTAGGTTAGTTAATAACTGTAGATGCTGTTTGGTTTAGGGATCCTGTGTGGAATTCAGTCTGAACCAGGCTGAGTAGAGTCACACCATAACTGCTTCCAGATGCTCGTGGAGCGCAAGATGGTTCCTACACAATGAAGTGGAGAACGGTTGCCTGAGGGGGCACAATGCAATCAGAGATGACACATTTCAGATGAGAGGCAGAATGGAAACAGTTATCTATTGGTTTGGCCTGGAGTGAACTTCATAGAGGACCTGGTCTGTGCCTCACCCAAGCAACTGAACCTTTTCCAGAATATTTACTCTGAGATTGTTATCCTCCGCTTTCTACAGGCTTCCAGAAAGGCAAATGAATAGGATTATGCCAATTTCTGAACTTGGTCAAGCCTCATCATTGCTGATAGCTCATTACAGAGTGGAGTTTCATAAGCAGACAGTCTTCCCTGTAGTGCAACCATCTTTTCTGAACCTTTCTAGGAGCAGTCAGCATCCTGGAGGTATCAAAGGACAGATTACTTCCAATGTGAATCTGATGTAAAAGCAGGGCCTTTCAGGAGACATAGAAATAAAAAATGATTACAGAATGCTCCAAGAAGCAATAGGATGTGCCTACTGCTAGCAGTGTGTCTACTCCCAGCTAGCAGACCATTAGCATTCATGAAAGGCTGATTCAGAATAAAACATCATCCCAGATGTAAATGACACTGCTCAAAATCTTTTTTACTGAACTTATGTTTGGTTAACCTGATTACAACTTTGAAAACTGTTGACTCAACATAGTTTCTCCAGTTTAACAGGTTCAGGGTCAAAGCCATATGCTCTGACAAGGGTGAGATATGAAAAACACTCCCTGTGACATGGTACAGAAGCACAAATCTGTCTACTGCAATTTGAAGATAGGCACTGGCAGGCAGTGATGATCAGCTGGCAAACAGCTCTTTCTCAGGACACACAAGATAGAAAGTGTGCAAAAGTCAACATATGCCAAATAGAACCATCTTTCTTCCACTAACAGGCTATAATTATTGAATACAATGGAAAACTGTGGCAATGCAAGGCACTACTGTGTGGTAGTTATGGGAAGTGCTGACATTTTAAAGAGCAGCTAATAGTGTTCTCAGTTGCTTTTAGGAGAAACTAAACAGATGAATTAAATTTTCCCACATGCAAATTTCATCAGGGAGATTCAAGATCTCTTGAGGAAGATGCTGGCACAAGCATTTGTTTCAGTCTGTGGTGAATGCACTGCATGGCACAGGGAGAATGTGAGCACAACATTACTGAAGGACATTTGAAGAGTGAGGGCGTAGCCACTTTGACTTACAATGTACACAGGGATACATTCAGAATTGTAAGTACAAGACTAAGTACTAGGCTCACTGAAGATAGGATGGCTGAAGGGAAGAAAAAGCAATCACAGAAAGCAAAATTCAATAGCAGAGCAAAAGTCTAGTAACTGGCTTGAAAGGAGCTTTGCATCTCTGTGGGGCGTGATATGTGAGTGGAATATCTTCAATCAGAAAGTGCTTTAAGATAATTAAAGCATTTTCACACTTTTAATGTTCTCTAAATGACTGAAAATGTCAAGGTTGCACCCATTTGAAGCATTCATAACACACACACACACAGATGCAAAATAAAAAGAAATTATTGAATCCCTGATGCTGCCAAATGCTGAATATTTGGTGAGAAGAGCACAGTGCATACCACAGGAGCAGATCACATCAGTATGAACTGATACAAGTGCAGGCTGCAGAGTTATCTATGCTGAGTAATTCTGCACTCAGGGAAGCTGATCCACATTTATCTACCATAAGAGGAGAAAATAATTTGTTCCTCCATTTCCAGTCACAACCACAGAGTGAAAATACCAGCTCAAAGACACTTGCACTGAAAGAATATATCCATAGCCTACATAGGCACAGAGGTAAAACCTGACATCTGTATTTGTCTCAGCATGTAGGGCTGACTTTGAGGTTACTCTCACTGATCCCTCAACAGATGAGCCATCACACCTGCATCAAGGAGTTACTCAAAACCCACCAAGGTTACACCTAACCAAAGGTCAGGGTGGGCCCTCACAGAAAGCAGGGACAGCGAGCTGGGGAACTATAGCTGGCTGATTTTTCCTGATATAAGTAGATCACATATTCCAGAGACTGAAGGGCAAAAAGGTGGATGGGGTTGGACATGTTTTTGTCCATGGAAAGTCAGCAGAGATCCAAGGTGTAAGTTTAGTGAGAACTTATAGTCAAACCAAGCTACCAGGATCATCACAAAAATGTGGGATAAAGGGAAGGGTCTGGGATGGGTCAGTCCTCAGGAAGTACTGCTTGCTTCACCAGCAATACTGAGAAATTCCTCAGCAATTCTACATGGCACCCTCTCCATAAGCCCAAACTTTGCATTTAACTGTCCCCTATTTCAGATAACAACACAGGCAAACCAAACCCCTGAAATCTGGCTGCCAGTGCTAACAATTGGTCTGAAAGCTGTGAGGAAACACAGTTTTTACTATGAGTCACAGAATAATAGAGTCATTCAGGTTGGAAAAGACCTCTAAGATCATCAAATTCAATTGCTAATCAAAAAGGCAAAACGAAAACAGTTGTAAGAATGTGCCTCTTTTACTAAAAAAAGTCATCAAGATCTTGCCATCTGATTGAAATAAGAACCAGGTATATTTTAGATTTTGTTCTGTTTCAAATGGCTTCGTTTTCTCCTTCATTTCCTGTTATATTAAACCACATTGATTTGTCAAGAGTCCTGACTGCTTTCTCTTCCCTTACCTCTCCTGAACAATGTACTGAATGCTACAAATGAAACAATTTGACCCTTTTCATGCTTTCACATTGCATATCTTGAATAAAATAGAATGTTTTCACCATTTTTACACACAGCATTTTATTTTTTCTTTGTGAATATCACAAAAAATCATGTTAGCACTTCTGAAATTAGATGGTTTTGACTGTTTATGGGTTTTTATATCACCTCAGGCCTAAGATACAACTCTGAATTCCAAGTTCAGGGCCCTGTTACTATAATACCCTTCCCCAAACCAGCTCCTCACAGTTCCTGCAGCACAGGCTGTTACTCACTCTCCTCAGACATGGCTTTCTCCAAAAATTAACCTTCTCACAGACGCAAAAAAATCTCCAAAAGTGTTTCTAGAGATGAAAATTTCTTACTTGCTGGCAACCACCACAACACTGCCTGCGGGAGGCAGTTATCATGGTCCCTATTTCACAATCAGGGAAACTGAGGCACGCATTTCAGTGATTTGGCAGTCTGAAAGTTTGTGGCAGAATCCAGTCTGATACACGGGGACAGGTAGAAGCAAGAATCTAAAAATTTACTGCATGCATCCAATTCTTTATGATATGAACTCATATAAATGTAGGAGACAGCCTGGTTCCTTCTCATGACTGTGAATGTTCCAGCTACTCAGTACAGACTGTGACAAATGATAATGTTGACTTGAAGGAGTCTTGAGAGGAGGCAACATTCAATTCATTTCTTTCTGCAGTTGCAAACAACCTGTGTTACGCTGGGGAAAATCCAGTGCATCTTCCAAATGCATTTTACCCATCACAAAAAGTAACAACTCTGAAGTGATGTATTAAAAGCAAGTGAGAGTGTAAGCCGGAATGATTTACACAAAGAACTCTGTCACAAGCAAATGCAGAACTTGGGCTTTCACTTATCTTGGGCCTAACTAAGATGGATTTTTCTCTGAAGGGCTGGATATAAGGATTTGTAGCAGAATAATAATGTATAAAATATCGTCTGGTTCACATCCTTGTCCACCCTGCTGCTGAGGAGGGACAACCTATACTCCTACTCCTTTTTTATCTTGTCATTGACCTTCACTACTTTTTCAAAGCTCCTAGACATCCAGCAGCCCAGTCAAACAGGAGCTGCAATGACCCAAAGACCTTCTCAGGAGGTTTCATGGTTTTCCCAGGAGACAGCTCCCATTCAGACTCTTTGAGAAAGGAAACTGGCATTTCTGAAGCTCAGCCAGTTTCTGGCGATATCCAAAGCAGATTATCAAACCTATCGAGCTACAGCAACCCCCAAAATAACTTAACCATCATAGTATTTGTGCATATTTTAATAAATGTTTTCACTGAGAAAGAAGCAGCCCTCCCTAGCCAAGGAGTTTATGAGTCTTGTATCTTGGTTTTGGCAGCATCTACAGTCAGACAAGTGGCTATATTCAATATCTCTGGAATGCTATTAAATGCAAAGGAAATCATATAACAGTATCCAAGATGTTCTCAGTAGTTTTCCTGTCCTAGTTCTCCTTAACGTTGAGCTGAGCTGCAAGAATGGAATCCCTAATGTGTCTCCCATGTTAAAAGAAAGATGGGAGGGAAGATAAGAGGAGTGTCTCAGGGGAGGGGAATACAGTATGAAACAGTCAATGTGGAACAATTATAATGAAAATTCTGAATATTTTTGAACACTTGATAAAACAGAATATGTATTATTGGCCCACCTTTCAAATGGGACTCAGCTCCCTGCAGGGAAACACTTCTGTAGTGTAGTGTTCAACCTCTTAAAAAGAGGTTATTTCTTCCCACTGATAATAAAAGAACCCTCAGACAGACAGCTCAGAGTAGGTCACTGTGGACATCTAAAATCTGGATTGCTGAAGCTCATCCTGCCATTATAACTTCAAAATACTTCAGTTATCAGTAAAATTCATAATGTGACTGGATAATACTATTCTCCTTCACTATCCATCATTATTCCACCCTACGCAAAGGCAGTTAGACCACTTACACACACATATATAGAGAGAATCTCTCTTCACTCTCAGTCTTTACTTTGCAAAACTGTCCCTCCTTTCATATAAAAATAAGAAAAAATCTGAAAAAGACAAAAGATTGAGATGCTATGTACAATCATTCTCACAGCCTCCTTTCACTTATGCATTTCCTTTTCTCCTCCTCTTCTCATGGACATTCCTCTTCAGAATTTTAATCATATCACTTTTCTCTCTTTTGTTTTCTATGCTTCCCTCCATTTCACCTTTTTGTTTTTGGCCATGTTTTCTTCTGCTCCTTAGTGGGCTGATTTTGAATTCAATTTCCTAAGGCCATTGCCTTTACCTTTTTGCCCTGCTTTTGTCTTTGAGTTCTTCCTCTGCCCTTCCTTCTGTGATTTCCTGGAACCCTTCATCAAGACTCTGAGAATATTTCCCCAGGAATCTCTCCCAATCTTATTTCTGCCTTTTGCTGTTACATATGAAAAGAAAGCTGGTAAGGCTTCATTATCCCAAATCTATGATGGCATCTAAACTATTTAACTGCCAGCCCAACTGGTCTCAGTGACCTGCACACGTCTGTACCATTTAGATGTTTATACTAAGCATATTCAACATAGATTCGTAGAATGGTTTGGGTTGGAAGGGACCTTAAAGATGACGTAGTTCCAGCCCCCCTGCCATGGGCAGGGACACCTTCCACTAGTCCAGGCTGCTCAAACGTAAAATATTTACTTACATGGACGGAGACACTGAACCAGAGAGAAGGTAATTTCATTAAGTCAAAGAATTATTGAATAGCCAGTGTACTGCAGGAGATTAATGCTTGGTCTAAGACATTAAGACCCTTCATTTTAGCTAAATGACTGAAATATATTGAATGAGTATGAGGAGGAAAGAAGTACATGTGTTGAGGGCTAAGATTAAGCCCATTCAGATCCTTTGAGGGACTTGCTAAAGATCAGCTAATGCTTTCTGCTAGGAATAGGCTCCCTTTGATGCATGTAAACCTGAAATATAAGACATGCACAGATAAAAGAATTCCTCAGAAGGTGTGCATCAGGAAAGCATTTAGAGCCACTCTGCAAGATAAAGGCAGAGACCTCTCTGATTTAATCTAGATGTAAGAAGAGGTTTTCATTTCTTCACTTCTGTTTGTAAAAAACATTTCTATATAGTCCATTTAGTCTTAAGTAACCAGTTTTATTTTCACATTATCCAAGAGCATTCTTCTTGCAAGGATGTAACCTGAGGCACTGGGACATCTTTAGTGCTGTAGTAAAGAAACAAGTACCTTAAAATTATATTGTAAGCAGAAAGGCTCTTTGACATGTAAAAAGACAGTAACAGAGCACAGCTAAAACAGAAGAGTCTTGTACGAACTTTGTAATACCGTCCCTATAGACTCTTTGCATCACAGGCCTCCTCTAACACCATGCATCCCAATCCTATTTTAAGACTCTTTCCAAACTCCCATGGCTTTCTAGCAAAGCCTGGATGAGCCACTGAAATCTTCATGTCACTCTTCCCACTGCACACAGATGATTTTTCTTGATTACTCAGAACGTGACCCTTTTCTTGCACAGACCAAATCCTCTGCAAAGAGCAGTGAAGTCCCTCCACAATTACAATCAGCTACATCTAGAAATACAGAAGAGTATGAGGAGTGCCCAGCTGTGTGCTTGATTCACACTCACCTCTATCAACCCACTTGGAGCAGAAATTCAGCTAGGAAACCAGTAAAGATAGAGATATGCCTACATGGAGGCACATCCAGAAGATGCCAGCCTTACACTTCAGAAAATAATTTAAGAAAGAGTTGCTGAGTAAGTGGGTAAGTAGCTTGTGGATAAGTGTCAGCACAGACATCTCAAGGACCACAGCTTCCTGGCCATAAAGAATCTCGTGAGAAGTCCACAAGAAGAGACCAGAGAAGATTCTTCCACCTTCTTTGGCGTCTAGGGAAAACATTGTGATGCTCCATACCTTCAGTAATTCAGAATCGAAATGAGATCAAACTTTACCTTCAGTGTTGATGGCAGCATGTTTAGGATGACAGAATCACTGATTTCTCAAGAATACATGTTTTCCATTAGATTAAAAGCAGTTGTTTCTTCTTAAGAGGGAGATAAGGCTTGGTAGTTATTAAACTTGCAGTAAGAAAAACAGAGAAGGACACAGCACCAAGAGAGCAAAATAATTTCTTCAGGTATAATGAGCATTAAATTAGAAGTTTAATGATCCAGTGTAATAATTCGCTGAATTCAAGAAAGGCATGTGGTATCCAGCTGGCCAAGAGCAGTTTTGACTATGTGCCACCACAAACGTAGACTCTCATTTAATGTCTGTGAAACCAGACCAAAGCACGAACACAAATTTCACACCAGTCAAGTGCAAAACACTTATTTGGTTTCAGGTCCTTGAGCTGATCTTTCACATGTTGCAGCTGACAATAAGATGCCTTTCCAGCTGTCAAAACATGACCTTATTCTCTGCTCGATCTGGTCCTGAATCAATGACCACTGAGAGGCTGAAACTTCATCCAGTTTCTGAATTTCTTCTGTAAATCAACTGTAACTGAGATTTAGTAACTGGGAGGAGAAGGCATTTTTCCCTCAACAGAGAAGGAAAATGCACTTGCCCTACAAAAACTGCCATTTGATTAAATCAATAAAACTACTGCAGAAGAAACTTCCAGATTGGTGAATATATGGAGACCACCAAGTCACAGATTATATCTGCAATTTTTTTGCTTTTTGTGTGTGATTTTTTAACAGATTCCTAATCTATGAAAATAAAAAGTGGCTGTAAATTTCCCATGGCATGTGTTCTGGCTGTTCATACTGAGAACACACAGTAATTTTAAAGGATACCTTGGTTGCTCATAATGTATTGCCACATGAGAGGACTGTTGCCCCCTCACGAGTCAGATGTCCCTATTAATCTTCTCAGACTGTAACTTTCAATTTGTTCTCTTCACTTTCAGAGAGCTAAAAAAGAAAAGAAAGGAATATCAGCTCCTGTACATCATGACAATAGCTTTCACAAAGCTATCTTTCTTACACTGTATTACAGCCTTTCCTTCATTTAATAAATTCATGACAATTGGCAGAAACAAACAACTTCGTGCTTCAGTATAACTAAAAAATAAAAGCTGTAACACTGTTTATTATGAAAATATTGTGCAACTTAGTAAAAGGATGTACTTACCATGAGCTTAAGTTTGTAGATGGTCTTTGATCCCTGTGACACGGGCCAGGTGGATGAGACTGGCTAATCTTTTGGGCATCCAAGGACATCACATGCAAGAGCTGCTCGCATTGAAGTGTGGGAGGTGGTTCCATGTCTGGTTGCTTTCTTTTTGAAGCTATCTTGAAAATGAAGAGATTTCTTTCGCTTTTTTATCACCATCTTGCAAAAGGCACAGATGCAACTTTTGGCATGATTTCCCTTTCAGGGTATTGTTCCGTTAATGTAAGTATGAATTTTGGATGTATTTTCTTTCTCCTCTCCTGTCTTTTAGGCTTACTTAATCTAACTAATTCCCAGAAGCAGACAACAGGAATGAAAGGAAGAGCAATACTGCCTCTTATTTTCCAGGATTTTTCTATTCTGCTTTTCTGTGTTCATTCTCTCAGTTTCTCCATGAAACCAGTGTTCCAGCTAAAGACAGGTTGTTTAAAAACAAAGACACTTCGATGACATATTTCCAAATGACATGTTGAATGTTAGAACCACCTAACCACAGAGAAAAATTTTCCCCCTCTCATTTGATAGGTCTGTGTTTACCAAATATGATGTATTGAGTACAGATATATAGGGGAAGACAAGTCTGAAGAAAAAAAGCAATCAAATAAACACTGTGCATAGAAAGCATCCACAGCTGTACAGATGTGATTGTTGTTACCAAGCTTCTACAGAATTATCCACTTGCTACCTACATGGCGAGCACAGCATTACAGTTAGGGTTTCGCTAACCAATCCAGTTTGGAGAGGAACCTCTTTCAGTGAACACGCTCCCTGGCTCCCACCCAGGCATCTATGCCAAATTAATTTATTTTCAGTTGACCTTCCCCATGAACTACACCCAGAAAGGTTTGTGTATTCAGGCGATTCAGAGCTAAACTCATGGAAAATTTCATTTGTAGCAGAGCTGCAAGTAAAAGAAAACAAATAGGGTCAAGAGCAGGTAAGAAGCGGTCGTCCTGGCCAGGAGGTCAGCAAACAGCCTCTGACTCTTGAGAAGTGGACTTAGGCAAACACACTGAGCTGGCTATTACATCTCACAGGTTAACAGTTCAAGGACAGCAGAATATTTTCCTTGGTTGAAAGGATGTCTGCTGGCACAGGAAGGAATCTAATTCAGAGTAGTTTTCTGAAGAACAAGCTCCAGGGGTTCCCCATGACACAGTTTTCAGGTGTAAAAGGAACAGCAGCAGCAGAGCAGAGACTGACTTTGCACTGCCCCCTCAGTGCACAGTCAGTGCTTCCCAACCACACTGAAAATAGTTGTGTGCTACTGTAGCTGAGTTAGAATTTAATTTTTTAACACTCAAACTAATTATTAACTTCCATGAGAAAGATACAGCTCTTTGACGTATTTATAAGCCTAAATTTATTTGGATCTCATAAAAATATGTCCAAACACCACTACACCCACCTTTCGGTGTGCCATCTTTAGAGCCTGCCTCTGCCGGACTGTCCATCTCTCCTTACATTATACTATGAGCTCCTTTAGCTGTAGCCACGGAAAAATGCTTTCACTGTCATTTGGGTGATCAGCATCCTTTTCAAGCTTGATTTAGGACTCAATCAATTAAGACTCAGTGCAAGCCAATGATATTAGAACCACAGAGATTCCTGTGAAAATTTTAGGAGTGTGTTCCTCTAGAAAGTTCTTAGGTTTCTCTAATATGTAGCCAGTAAAACAAAGCAGAAAAATATACAAATTTATACCTATTTCAAAAAATGTTGTACACAAGCATGAGCCAGGCATTGTTGCATTTTACTTCACTTGGAGAGAGAGTAGAGCAGTTGACAGAATTCAGTTAAGTTGGATTAATTAACGTAGAGAGAAGGAGATGATTGAAAATTCAAGTTTCAGAACATAGCCAGAATGGAAACCTGTGCCAGGCACTTGGTATCTTGGTCAGTACCATGCACTGAAAACAAGTGGATACATACATCTCCATTCCCCCAAACAGGAAACTATTAGCCAGCTACTGCCTAGTCCAGAGATATATATAAAACACCTTTATGTTTTCCCATAAGTATTCAGAAAAGAAACTGAAATCTACAAACTGAGAGAGGGGAAATTTAGGTTAGATAATAGGAGGAAGTTTTTTACTGTGAGGGTGGTGAGGCACTGGAACAGGTTGGCCAGGGAAACTGTAGATGCCCCAACATTAGCAGTGTTCAAAGCCAGGTTGGATAAGGCCTTGAGCAACCTTTGGTCTAGCAGAAGTTGTCTCTGCCCATGGCAGGGGGCACTGGACCTAGATGGTCCTTAAGGTCCCTTTCAAACCCTTAACATTCTATGATTCTGTGTTTCTATGGCCAAAGCACCAAGCCTGTCAGAGTTCAAAGAACATTTGGATGCTTCTCCTAGTCATATGGTTTACTTTAGGTAGTCCTGTGAGGAGCTGGGCATTGGACTCAACAATCCTTATGGGTCCCTTCCAATCTGATATGTTCTATGATTCTTTTTCAGTCAGCAGTCCTTGCCAAATATGAATGTCATTAATAAATTATTTTAGCTATTGTCCATTCACTTAAAAAAGAAATGAAGAAGAAAAATCACTCACAAAAAATTTCATCCAGATGAGGATTCCTGAAACCCCCCTATTTAGTTTATGGTTAGTTTAAATCAGATCTACCCCATTTTAGTCAAAACAACCACCTGTCAGTTCTGCTACACTTTAGATGAGCAATGTATAAATAATAGCCCAAATGCAAACTCCTAACAGAAAAAGAAATATAAACTATTCATGGGTTGTCTATATGAGTGCAGATACACTTCTGAAAAGCAAATAGGAGGTCTACAGGACCTATAGACATTCTGACCCCAAATCACACATTATAAAACTGCCACTGCCCCTGTTCACCATTGACCAGCCATTGAAAGATTGTTATGCACTGCTAGACTGCCAGTGATGGATAAATTGCTTTCTTCGTATGCTTTGCCCACATTTTTCCTGATATATCTGGGCTTGTGCAAGAATTTCGGTTTCAGTGAAGGCTTGCAGGCAAGCAAACAGCAATAATTTAAAGCTGTCAGGAACAGAATCAGTTATAAGCACAGGCAGCTGCCTGCAGCATCATACCCAAGAAAACATTTGGGTCCTTGCAGTACTTGCTGGAAATCCAGATGATGCCCGTACAAAATCAATGACTTGCTACTGACCACAGAAAATTAAAAAAAAAAAAAAAAAGGCAAAGCAATTTAAACCAGAAATATGGAATAATGTGGAGAAATACATAAAGAGGAAATCCAAAAATTAAACCCTCCAGGAAAATAGTGAAAAGAAATGGATTGAAGTATTACTAGTGTTTTATGACACCAAGGAATTTAGTATTTATGTTTAGGATTTATGTTATTACATGATTTAGGTTTTATAGTGCTGAGGATTCTACTAAAGGCAGCATCCTAGATAAAGATATCTACACATCAGATTTATTTCCTTTTTGCTGCTGTGTCCATGTCTCCATTTAAAAGCGAGAGAACAGGAAAACAATAAAAAAGTACAATATCATGATGAGGAGTGATATTCCTGTTTCCTGATACCCCATTTGGATCCTTGAAACAGTGAAAAAAGATAACATTTTTTGGACTACAGATGCATTTGACAATGTCACTGTTTCCGTTTGCCTTTTATTACATGTAATACCTTCTTTTGTCAAAAAACCCCTGCTTGGCTGATCTTGTTCTCCCTACAAGCCCTGCATCACTTTCCTCCTTACACTATGGTTGCAATAATACTGCTACTGCTGCTATTTAAATTGTCCACTGAGTCAGCACACTGAAACTTGAAAGGTTTGTGTACACATACAGGATGGTTTAGAACTGACAATACTTTTGCCAGATTCTTAATGGCACTTTTTCTTTAAGATACTTTAAGATCTTTCTACCTTCTATTCACCATGCACATTTTCTGCTTTGCTGGGGGATGAAGACAAATTGGAATTTAAGTGTCTATTGCATTGTAATGGGTAAACATCAGTAAAAAACTGCAACGAAATGCAAATCTCGAGAGAATTGTTATTTCCACATGCTCTGAATATTGCTCTTATCTCTACCAGCAAGGAGTCTACCTGAGAACAAACCTGCAGTTTCCACATGGAGCACTTCACAGGCTTAATTACAGAAATTCCAAAGTTCTGTTCGCCAGGACCTTTCTTCTGCTAGACACAGAGCCAGAGTGGCTGAGATTGGAAGGCTTCTGGAGAACACCTACTCCAACCTCCCTGCTCAAGCAGGGGTAACTAAATCAAGTTCCTCAGAGCTGAGTCTACTCAGGGTTTTAACATCCCCAAGGACAGACTCCACTGCCTCTGTTAAACACAAGGACTGGACACTGACACAAAGACTGCATAATGAGTGACCTTCACAGCTGATCAGAGAAGCAAGCAAAGTTAAAAAACCACATAAAATATGTATAACTTAAATTACACCATGACTTGCAGTTTAGCACAATAAAATGCTACCCAGTAATGCCCTTGAAATCACTGAAATGGGAGCATATGCCCCAGTATAATCAACCTATTGCTTTGATGTGACCTTACAATTCACAGTTCACATGAACAATATCCATTTCATGGTTTCACTCTAATAAAAATTTAATGAAACAATCCTTTAAAGTATAAATCTCTGGTTTCCTACTTATTTTCATGACCTAAGTAGGAACTACAATCTGCACCCTACAACCATGCTTTAAAGCATCCCAGAGGTTGCTAGCTGAAACACTGCTCACTTTAAGTATTCCAGCATATTCAGAAAGAACTGGTTGACAGTCTGCATTTCTTTAATATCTGATCAGAAGACAAGAATTTGCTGTTTCCCAAGGGCCACCCTAGTCTCCTGCCATTAGGTTAATGTCATTGTTCAGAAAAAACACCGTGAAGTTTACTCTCTTAGGGTCAAGCTGATAAAATTCACTGAAAGCCATTTAAAAAGCAACCCGACCCTTTCAAAACAAATGCTAACTTTTCAACTCAAGGTATTTAAATGTCTGCAAGGGGAAAAGTTTTGTTCCTTGCTTCAGAGGACAGCTACACCACCCTGTGAGTGCCAAGAAACAGTGCAAGCTGATGGAGGCTGCAGCAGTTCTGATGCAGAGGGGGTCGGCACCACCAGCACCACTTCTGAACAGCAGCCAGGGATGGGGCTCGTCATCTCCCCTGCACTGCCCATGGTGCTACTCACTGTAAGTAAGGAAAATCGATTTCTTACTGCTTAGCTTCACAGAATATAGTCTTAAAATGTTCAAACAATATTTAGACACAAGTATTTTCATCTGAGAATTCCCTGGTCTTGTTCTGGGATTTCACTAGAGGAAATTTTGCTTTTGGATGCACCAGATGTGCAATGTATTGCAAAATTCTTAAGCAGGCAAGGGTTTTCTGGAGAAATATAGGCATGCATTTTACTTACCATACACAAAGCAGGGAAGATTCTTCACCACAATATAGCACTGCAAACGCATGAAATAATTTAAAATGTGCCAGTGAACAGAAGAAGTATTTGGCCTATTCTCTGTGCTGTGTGTTTACTTTGAAGGAAGGTGAAAAGAGCAATCTCTCTACTAAATTCCTTTTGAACATAAACTTCATTGCATTCACCTCGCTGAAACATAACTTAGGTTAATGGTGCCACCTGGTGACAAGTCTTACTCGCTGTTCCCATCCCTTGTCAAGCAAGAAAAAGGAAATCCCCTCGAGAGTAACCCCCCCAAAAACCACATCACCTGCATTAATTACTCGTCCTAAGGAGCGCAGTGTGTTGTACACAGAGAATGAACAATAAACAATAGGAAATAAAATATTTCTTAACATACTTTCATTTTAGACACTATCACCCACTTTGGTTTATAAGCTTGTGAAGAGAATGCACTTAATAGTACACAAAGGAAAAAGAGAGAATTAACAAAATTTGTTGGAATCTGCTGAGGATGTGGGAGCAGGGCACTTTCTCTAGCTCAAAACCTTCTTGTTTGCTGCAGTGATGTGTGAAACTCTAGCACTACCTTGTAGGATTTTACTACCCCATGACTGCAGTCCCTAAACAAAAAAATGAGTGTTTGAGCACATGCTTTTTGCACCTTACCTGCCAGTAACAACTCACAAGAGAAATTAATTCTGAAGCCATAAATTGGTCTGTGCATCTCTCTCTGCATTGCAACACTGCTGAATGCAATCACAAAACATGTGATGGGCGGTTCCTTTTGCATGGTGAGAATCTTGCCCTGTTTCCTCAAGGTAAATCAGGATTTATGCTGCAGGTAACAGTACGTGGTGGGGGAAAACACCCAGGGCAAGGAGGGCTGGAATCCTTGCTCAGGCAGAGACAAGGTCAGAGGATGTAGCACATCAAGGACCTGAAGCCTGTTTGGTATCTGTCAATGTGTATAATCAACCTTATTAAATTACTTTCTGTCTTGTGTATAAAATAACTAATAGTTTACAAATGTATAGCTTCAAAAACCTAATATTTAAAGAAATTGGTAGAGGAGAGTAGAAATGGAGATGGGAGCTTCTATTTTGCAGGAGATGCCCAGGCAAAAAGTGAAGGAAGACACACAACATCATGCAACACAACCTAGAGTTGAAATAACATCTGTACAATAAAATAGCCAGAATTTGAGTTATGGATCATATTGATGGTTTCTCTACAGCTTTGCTTGCATGCAAAATACAAGTTCCCAACAATCACTGCACAACCACCACTTTAATTACATTACAGTAACAGCTTACAGGTTGAAACCAGTCATTTTACAAGTGTCACCTCAGCTTTACTCCTACCCAGTTGTCACAATACCCTATTTACAGCTGCAATCCTGCACAACAATTCCAGCAGCACAACTGCTGACTAGTCTTTCACATTTATAAAAAAGAGAACACTTAATAGAAGGCAGTATACTTGCTTTACAGTTTGCTATGCTCACCCAAAATTTGCTAATTTTTTGCTAAACTCAACACTTTGGAAGGGCAGCTTTTGAATAGAGAACAACTGCATCCCTTCACCCCCGGGACCTTTTACTGACTGGTATTTCCCTTCTATGGAACCTAATGAGAGACCTCCTTAATTTAACAAAATAGGAATATCTCAACTGAAGGATGGATACTCTTCTCCTAGAAGCCTACTTCACATAATAGTCACACGCTGCAGATGCAAATTATACAAGTATCCATATGCTTCATTTATATGACTATTTAACCAAACTAGCATAATAAATATGTCTAGTTAGATACTTGCAGTAAGTGTGCAGCTGTCTGGAAGGAGGTACAAAATCACCATCAGTGAAATCCAAACTGCAGCTGCCATTAATCAAAGCTTTGCCCTTGAACACTCATCATTGGGATATTGCTGTGACAAAGTGGACTTCTACTGCTGTTTGGGATGGGAAGATTTTACTTCCTTAAAATAATTTGAGTTTTCTAGTGGTGCAGATGCTGTGAAAAAGCCATTTTTTATGCTTGGTCTCAACAGAGCAAAAAAGCAGAGGAAATATCTGAATATTATAGAACACTAAAATTATCTGTAAAATGCTGAAGTTTTGCACAGTATGTAGAAAATCCCTATTGAAAGTATTTGTGTTTAATAGAAATAATTGATGTTTCTTTCAATGAACTGGAGATAATGCAGTCAGGAGAGATTTGATTTTTAGGCCAAATGAAGATTTTAACCATATTGAAGTGGTGATGTAGAAGAAGCTTTAGTCAGGATGAGGTTCCATTTGTAAAGATATGCTGCTGCTGCCAGCACATCCTTTGATCAGAAAAGAGCAGTGGCTGTTAAAATCATTCACCCACAGGGATGGAGGGGTCTGCACAAGCTCAGGGGATGAAACCAGAGCAATCCAGTGAGCTTTCTCATGGTGAATACGGCCAATATTCATATCACAGAATCACAGAATCACTTGGGTTGGAAAGGATTTTGAAAGGCCATCTAGGCCAACCTCCCTACAATGATCAGGGACATCTTCTACTAGATCAGTTTGCTCAGAATTCAATCCAACCTGACCTTAGAGATGGGGCAGCTGCCACCTCTCTAGGCAAAGTATGCCAGTGCCTCACCACACTCATTGTAAAAAAAAAAAATTCATTTTATCTAGTGTAAATCTACCCCCTTTTACCTTTAAAACCATTCCTCCTTGACCTATTGCCACAGGTCTTACTAAAAAGTCTGTCCCCATTCTTCTTATAAGCCCCCTTCAAGTATTAAAAAGTCACAATAAGGTCTTCCTGGAGCCTTCAGCCAACAGCTCCAATTCCCTCAGTCTTCCTTAACTGAAGAAGTGTTCCACCCTTGTGATCATTTTCATGACTCTCCTCTGGACCTGCTGTAACAGGTTGATGTCTCTCCTGTGCTGGGACCCGAGAGATGGATGCAGCACTGCAGGTGGGGTCTCACCAGAGCAGAATAAAGCAGGAGAAACACTTCTCTGGGCCTGGTGCTCATGCTGCTTTTGAGGCAGCCCAGGATACAGCTGGCTTTCTGGGCTATGTCAAGGCTTCACTCTAGACTGTGAACTATCATTCCTTTAAAAAGATGATTAAAAACTTTCCAAAGGTTTCAGTTTTCATGAACTCTATGAGCTTTATTTTTTATGCATTAACTAGCAGCTAACCAGGGCTCTTCACAGACAACATATTTGTCCACAGAGGCTATACAGGCCAGTGGATCTACCTGGATGCAGTAAAGGCAAATTTAGCCACAAGAACAAGGTGTTGAGTGACAGCTATCAGGTATATTATTTAGGCTAGACAAAAGATTATATACTCCCATAAAATCAGTGGGGACAACCTCTGTAACATCCAAAGAAGAGTGTGAAGCATATTCTGACAGTGATTGTGAGATGTCACCCAATACCCACAGTACAAAAGCTATACCATGTCAATTACACACACTTGGAATCACCTTCTAGTGCTGAGCTCGGATTCATACTTTAAAACTGTCTTAGCCTCCAGAACAGAGCAGCCATGTACACTGATTTACAGGGGTGATCCCTGGGCTGTGAATGGTTGGGAAGAATGCTGGTCAAATGGGCCAAAACCTTGTTAGAAACCATTCAAGCTATTTTATGTGTAGATGATTAAGTCCCCCATGTGGAAATATGTGTGTTCCCAGGTTAGTTCACTAATAAAGAGATTTCCAACAAGATTTCAGCTGTCAATACATTCTTAGAGTGGTTTGTTGGACAGTGAGTGTGCACATGGCCAGTTCATCAACTTGCTGGAAATCCAGCCTCCTGCTTGCCTTGCAGTAACTTTGTCATGTAACCATACTTGAAACAAACTACTAAGAATTTGCTGACTGCAGCTTCTTCTGCATTTGTGAGCCATCTGTTCAGTCCCAGCACTTGTGTATATTGCTTCCACATGAGATCTGCACTCTTTACTGGATGCTGCTTTATGAAAGCATTATCCAGTTCAGAATGAGTAAAGAATCTCTGTCACCCTCAGCTGTGAGGTCACACCCAAGAGGTTTGGAATTCACTCCTGGTGCTATTGAGAACCCTTAAAGATATAACCTGTATATGGCAAATTGTTGAGGTCTTTTCACTGCACTATGGAAATTGTACTTCCAAGCAAAAAAAGTGTTAGCTGGGAATTATTGTAAATTTATTGTTTAGTGAAGGACTCCTCAAAACCTTCTTCTTTGCCAAACACTTGTCAAATATCTTTTGGTTTGGGAAAAGCATTGCAGTTTGTGGCATAGTTTTAGTATCTAGCAATAAATGATGAGTAGTGGGTCTGAGATATGTGACTACCATATCTCTCATGTCCAGTGGTTTCCAGGGAAAGCAACAAAAAGGAATTGTAATATTCTCTGAGGCTCTTTTGCAGAAAAAAGATGTCTGGCAGACCAACTATGTCAAACTATAACATTTTCCTTTTTATCATGACTATTTTTGTACTACTGTTTATTCAAACACATGATGAGGACTGGCACTTAAGACACTGGAGGAAGTTGACAATTTGAATAAATCACAATCCTAAAAAAATGCATTTGAGTTATGTGAAGAGATTTCTAAGCAGGAACATTCATATATCCAAACCTCTGGCAGAGCTTAGCATGTATTTCCCGTACACAGTAAAACAAGTTCTGTTTCAAGGAAGGTTCTTCCAGAAACTTCCACATCTGATTTTTTTGAGTGCAAATCTTGCAGAATATGAATTTGGACTGATAAATCTTGTAGTTCTTGTATTTATCCTTAAAAGGGGTGCTGGATGAGAGCACTTTGTCAACACAGGTTATCTCACAAACCTGGTGTAACCATATAACACAATTCTTATTAGAAGGTATGTATAAGTCTATTCAAGTTTGTAATCCAATTTGAAAATGAGTTTGTCACATTGAGAACTGTGTATACATGTCCTAGCTTCCCTTTGTCTTCCTCTCTAATCCTTTACTTATCACCCATACTGCTTAGCAGAAGTTCAACACTGGCCCTTTTGCTTACCCAGACATCATCCAGTACCTTAGGATTGTCTTAACGCCAGCTCCTCATTTAAATGCAGAATGCACCTGGCATAACATTATTACAGCATTATTACTGTATTGTGCCTCACAACCCCATCCTGATTTCTCCAGAGATCCATCTCCTCACCAACTGACAATGCACAAAGCTACAAGCACAAGTACAAATCTGCTGTTTGACATGTCGCCATTACAGTTCATTTCTTAGGCCTTTCTTTAGTGAAAGTAAAGCCAACTTGCAAAAAAACAGGGTACAAAGAGAGCACGGCCTTATTACAGAGACCTTCACCACATATCCTAATGGTACACCAAGTTTCAGTAGGCAAATGCTGAAGGAAACCCCTCAGCACTCTGGTACTTCAAGAGACAGTTGACATCCTGGGGCTGAGGAGAAATATGTCAAAAAGAGGTGAATCCCCCAAAAAGGAACAAATACCACCCTTTCATCTTAACTGCAGAGGCCAAAGCTGAAAATGGAGTGAAGTGAAGAAGATCCCTAATTCACAATCTCTTGTATAAATTTACTAACTGGTTTGATTGATTTTCTCCTTCAACCAAAATCTCAAAAGGAAGAAATTATCTTGACAGCAAAGGTCATGAATGACATAAGAGATAACAGAAGGGCACTCCAGTGGCAAAATGGGGCTTGGTAGTAATTCCCAAGCCACAAAGCCCTACATGATAAATGATACATTTTGCAAAGCTGAACGGAGTGTTTGTCCCTTACCTTCCCCAGAGCCCTGCCAGTTACTTTACTCATTAAAGTACTGGATGTTCTCATCCAATATTTACAGTCCTGTTTTTAGTTACTCTAGCAACGGTTATAGTCCCAGACAAGCAGTTAATTAAAGATGTATATATTTTAATTTGTGAGGAGTATCAACTGGGATTCTTATGCTGTCACCCATACACCTCACTTTATCACCAAGAATCACCAACTAAGCTTTTGAACAATCTTGTCCTTCTCTCTGACATGCAACCATTGCACCACACAGAGGACAGATTTTCTTGGCTTGGTGCTTTGTATGTCTCCAGCTCAGACCCCTTAAGTAAATTATATTGAAACTGGTGCAAAAAAATCCATTGCACAACTAGATATAACATCCAAACTCAAAAAAGGTTCCTTCTCCTGCAGGACTGTCTGTTCTGGAAAACAAAGCTATTTCAGAAACAAAGCCAGCTCAATCCAGAAACAGATTTTTACAAGCATGTTTTAAAGCAGTAATTGTTTTCACTATTCTTGTATGTTTGCTCTTTTTGTTGTTTTGCTTTGCCTGAATTCTTAGTACACAATTCAGCCCATCTAACCAGGTCACCTCAGCTCAAACAGGATCTCCTGTTTTCAAAGGCACCATCTCTTTCCATTGCCGAAAGACATATATCCTTATATTTAGGAGTATAATCCTAATGCTAAAAACCGACCCATTTGTGGTGCAAATTACGTGGATTGAATCTCACTCTCAGTTTCTTTGGGCCTGTGGATAATGCGCAAGTGTTGGTTACGGTTATCTAAGCTGTTCTCTGCTCCTAGCTCAGCTCACAGAACCACAGAATCCTAGAATGGTTTGGGTCAGAAGGGACCTTAAAGATCATCTAATCCAACCCTGCTGCCATGTGCAGAGACACCTTTCACTAGACTAAGTTGCTCAAAGCCCCATTCAGCCTGACCATGAAGACTCCCAGGAACAGGGCATCCAAAACTTCTCCGGGCAACCTGTGCCAGGGCCTCACCACCCTCACAGTAAAGAATTTCTTTCTTACATATAATCTAACCTTGAATATTGTGTGCAGTTTTGGTCACCACAATATAAGAAAGATACTAAACTCTTAGAGACCATCCAAAGGAGGGCAACAAAGGTGGTGAAGGGCCTTGAGGGGAAGCCGTATGAGGAGTGGCTCAGGTCGCTTGGTCTGCTCAGCCTGGAGAAGAGGAGACTGAGGGGAGACCTCATTGCAGTTACAACTTCCTTGTGAGAGGAAGAGGAGGGGCAGGCACTGATCTCTTCTCTCTGGTGCCCAGTGACAGGACCCAAGGGAATGGCCTGAAGCTGTGTCAGGGGAGGTTTAGGTTGGATATCAAGAAAAGTTTCTTCACCCACAGGGTGGTTGGGCACTGGAACAGGCTCCCCAGGGAAGTGGTCACAGCACCAAGCCTGACAGAGTTCAAGAAGCATTTGGACAATGCTCTCAGGCACATGGTGTGACTCTTGGGGACGGTCCTGTGCAGGGCCAATGATCCTGATGGGTCCATTCCAACTCAGTGTATTCTGTGATTCTGTGGTTCAACATGCCCTCTTTCACTTTAAAGCCATTCCCCCTTGTCCTGTTACTCCATGCCCTTATATAAAGTTCCTGTCCAGAGAAGCACTAAAGACTAGGAACTAATAAAATCAGTGGACTCTCACCCACAGAGGGTCATAGTAACAGCAAGTTCAGTAGAATATCAAAAAATATCTGGGTTTGATTTTGTATTCTCATTAAAATATTAATCCTTATTTCATCAGAGTTCACGAAGTTGGTTTATTCCATCATAACCACTCAGATTTCATGTTATGAGCAAGTACCTCCCAAAGCAAGACTGGCAGTGAAAAGTCTCATAGATGGCAGTTCCATCCACTGACAGACATTCATTTGTCCAAACTGTAAGACAAATAATTTCCAGTAATTAACAGATCTGTAAAATAAGAATTTATCATGAACAATGCAAAATACAGAGACATGTAAGTATTAATAGTTTTAACACCAGTAATAGCTCAATGTCTGCTCCTATTTGCAAATGTTCTGATTTCTAATTACTGCCTGCCATTTTGTGGCCCACTTTTGCTCTAGGTAGAGATCATATCCCATCTTCTACAGCGAAGATAACAAAACTGAATAAGAATAGGCCCTTGACTGGCCTAAATTCTCTCTAAGAGAATTAAATCAGAAAATGCTTTCCATTATAACTTGAGCCTGACAGCCTAAATCAGGATGATCTCATGATATGATGTAAGCTTCAGATTCCTTAGTTAAGCTCTGTGTTCAGTCACAAGTGTCCTGTGAGGTCTTGGGTCAGTCACTAAAGCTTTTGTTCAGATCAGCTGGGTTTTGCAATCCGTAAAAAAGTCCCAGCAGAGCCATGGTCAGCTGGGCACCACACACAAGGACAAGACTCCTCAGGAGGCTTTTGTGTTATTCAGACACGGACATTGTCACCAGACACTCCTAGGTGTCAAATAGAGACACTGAACTGTAGCCAGATGCAGGGATAGGGAGCACTGTACACACAGACACCTAAAACTGCTTTTTGATGGAATGGGGAATATTAGTTACTTCCCTATTCCAGAGGAGGATTTTAAATATGTGGTCTTCAAAATAAAGAGGCCTTCCTCTGAAGACCATCTAAATCTATGAAATTCATTGTCCTTGCTGGAAACTCAGGTAGCAACTCATAAAATATAGTGTTGACCTCACATAACATATGAATTTCAAAGTGCTTTATGCACCCATGTAATGAGCAAAAATTAACAGTCTAAAAAGCTTTCTAATTTCACATCTAATGAGACTCTATACAGAATAGCAGCTGGAACTCCTGCTCATAAACACCTCACTATAATCACAAGATAAGCAAAAGAATTAGGCTTTCTAATTGTAATAAATTACCAAGCAGAAAATGTAATAAAATCTAACAAGGTCTTTCTATAGTGCATTGTGTTAATACAACTTTTTTATATTACCATCTATTGCAAAATGCCAGGCAGCTAATTAAGTGAAGAGCTTTTTTTCTCAGGTTAAGTAGAGCACCTACATTGCTGCAATTATTATACTGTTGGAAAGTGTGTCCTGATTCTGTTCCCATTTAAAGAAGAGAAGAGAAATCAAGTCAGCACTATAGTAAGTTTTGTGTGCTTGCCCTCAAGTGCATTTAGCAAATGGTCAAAATGGCCAGGTAAGAGCTTGAAATAAATAAACTATGCTTTGCACAATCATAGTGCTTCTCATTCAAGGACTTTAGCGCATTTGATAAATATTAATTAACTCCCATACTGCTGCTCTGAAATACGCAAGCAATATATTTAAGTATTACTTGGTTTGCTACTGAAATGCATCCCCCTTTTTGCTCTTGGACAGGATGCAGCACACATCACAACAACACACATGAATATTAAACAAGAGGTTTAGAGAAGAAGTAAGGAATACTTAATCCAAAAGGCACCCCAGAGGAATTTACATGGGTAGATAGCAATTACTTAAAGTAATGGCCCCCAAACTCTGCAGGTAATTTTGTTCTTCAGCCACCTCCACTTTAAATCTAAATTTGCTGTGGCTTTTAATAATACTGGAGGACTTTGCAGGCAGCCTGTCAGCTCTGAACGGTAGTGAGGAAAACTCTGGCACAAAAGCAGGGCCAGAATTGCTAGAATATTCTTTTTATTCTGACAAAATGAGAGAGGGGACTTAAGTGATCACAGCACAGTAAGATTTTGGCTTTATGCTGCTGAAAGAGGATATGAGTAGCTGTTTGGAGTTCAGAGGATTCAATAACTAAGCCCTCAAACCTCAATTCCACCACCCAAACACTGTCTTACTGATGAGCCCTTATTTTCAACACATCCCACACAGTACCGAGTACCACACTCGGCAGCAATGATCATCAGCTGGCACAGGGTTTCTGCCCCATCTCTCTTTGTGGCTGCACCGATGGGTTATCTCCTGCCAGTGCAGGGAATTCACCACATGGAAGTCACGATTTGGAAAAAAACTGTGGTTTGCACAAGATCATCTCAGCCTCATGTCCTGCATTATGGGGAATCCTCTTTACAGTCTCCCATTGCAAAATCTACTTAATATCCAGCTGTCTCAGCATGAAGAGTCAAGTTCTTTCTTGGGCAGACGAAAACTATTAGAGAAGATTCTGATTCATAACTGGACAAAATCCGCCAAGCAGCCATTCAAAAATGTCAACAAGGATATTACTGTCTGTCCAATAGAAATGAAATGGAAAGAGCAGACAGCTTTATTTTGCCGTGAAACATCATCACCAGCCATTTCTTTATGCAACAAAAAGAGAAGGCATTTAAAAAAGACCAGCATTGGTTTGGTACCTAACTATCTACAAATTTCTTTACTATTTAAATGGTCTCTGTTGGAATGGGTGGAGACACTTTGCCAAGGAAATTTCCAGAATTATCCCAGTAAATATGTAATTTAAACACACTTTTGTACTTCCAACATAATTTTTACAGGCTGTTCCAAAACTATCGTTGAGAAACGTAAACAGCTAGCCCATTCTGAGAGGCTCTCCAAAAGACTTGCTCTGTTTTACACCAAATCTACATCAGTGCTTCCAGTTTCAGTATTAGGATTATATTAACAGCTTAACTTGTATTTACTTATCCACCAAGACCAATTCTGGCAGGGCAGCCAAACATTCATCTTAATTGAAAACATCACGTCTTTGTTTTTTCATCAAATTAATAAAGGAGGTCACCAGATGGCTCTTTTAGGATCATTGAGCTGAGCTTCTTGGATTTTATGTTCCTTGTGTGCTTTAACACAAAGCTAAAAATCCTTAACATTGCCAGCACATCACATCAATCATTTGTTCAGCACTGGCATCCTCACATGACCAAAACACCTCTAACAAAAACCTGAATTTCACGAACACAGAATCCTTTCCTGAATCCAGCCTCTCATGTCAAAAGACTTGACAGCAGAACTGGGGTCACATGTTACGAGTGATGCGCCATGGAGCAGTGCTAGAGGGACTTGAGATGCATTAATGAATCTGTCCTCCTAAAAAGAATTTATTTCTTAGAAAGGTCAAGTGTCTTTTATTGAACAGTTAATTTTACAATCAGGTATTCAACCAGCCAGATGGGCTCCATGGACAAGGTATTCAACCTGCCAGATGGGCTCCATGGTAACATTAATCAACATTTTATATACTTAAAACTTGACCTAGCAGATTATCAGCATCATTCTCCTCTTTAATGTTGAGGAATGGGAAAAGACCTTTATATGGCTAATTTGAGAGACTGAACCAGGCAATACATTGCTGGCCCAAACCAAAACCTCTGCAGGGCCACTATTCCTGCATCTCTGCAGAGGGCTTCCCAAAAGTGAATCCAAATCTCACATGTTTCCCCAAGTCCTTTAGGTTTCTGAGCACAGAATTATTCTACATCTCCACCTGGTATTGAAAAGGTTTGTATTTCATTTAGATATACTGCACAAAACTGTAGTCTGAGCACCTTGTAGCGATTTGGATGCGGTTTGGTGGTGGGGCATTTACACCACCCAGCACCCTGGAGGCTGATCCATAGGAAGCATGCACATCCACTACTGCAATATGGATCTGAAATGGGCTTGCCCATTCCTACATTGACAAGTCCCCCATGCCAGCTTCCTTGACATATTTATCTTTACCTAAACCTAAGAAAATCTTTGGACTGAATTGGCACAAACACGTTGCTGAGAGACTTTGTGCTCTCACTTGCTTTGGCATCATGACTAATTGAAACTTCTTGAGAAATTCCAAATGGCTGGAAGAGCATTAAAACATCTTGAAATGGAGTTTAAAACACTGGAAACTCACAGGTATGTGGGATAAACTTCATGCAGTAAAGGATAAACAATACCTATAGGGCCCTGACACATAGCAATGTTTTCTCTGATCTCACAAAAGCCCTAGTGGTAATTGTTGCAGACTTCTGCTGAACAACCCAGAACATTTTGAAACAGAAAATAAAATAATGCCAAAGGATATATGCATTTGAAGTCAGTGTAACCACAAGATGTCACTCTAAACTTTATTTAGAGGAAGGGTTTGGCTACTTCAACTTTTAATAGAGTTCAAAGTTACTTTTTTCCAAGTATATTTATAGTCTTCCACATTGCATTTACAAAACTTAAACCATAAATTAATTGCTACATGTTAAATACAACTAAACAAACATGAAAAATGCAGTCTACCACTCCAAAACTTACTGGCAAATCCTAAAAAGTCAGGCTGGGTATGAAATGATAATGAGAATAAAAATGGAACAGCCTTTTCGTTTGAGAGGTTAAAGAAGAAAAAGAATGAAGTTACAGTTCAGTTCAACACTGGAGATCAGAAACAACTCCAGAAAATGCAAGACTTGGGAGAAAAATAGCCACTAAACATTTCAACTCTGTCTCTATCTCTCTGTCTCACTGTAATTAGGTTGGATTTCTACTGCTATCTAATTGCTGTCTGTTTGGAAAGATACTCACCCACAACTATTTCTCCTACTACCTACAGGTACTTGGATTCCGGGAAGACAGTGAATCTCCTAACAAATTCCCATATTCATATATATGAATATGTATATATGTAAAAATACACTATTAGGCCACGTGTGTGTGTGTATATATATATATATGCATGTGTGTGTCTATTATAACATGAATACACGTAATTTGCAAGTAAATATAAATAAATACACACACACACACACATATATATATATATGTATGTATCACCAGAATTTTGGTGGGAGAAGCCAACAAGGGCACTCGAGCCACGCCTGCAGTGGAGGCAGAGGACTGGCCCAAAGCAAGCAGTAAGGCAGTGGCAGAGCCAGGATCTGGAAGTGAGTCCTCCAAGCAAAGCTGCTCTGACACCATCTGCTCTAACATTTCCATTATCAGTAGCACATGGAAAACGATGGCGATCCAAACCCCAGTACCTTCAATAAATACGCCTTCAAAATATTTATTTTGCAGTAGAAACCATCTAGTTCATCTAAACCATCTAACTATTGGGACAAAAATCAGATCTAAGAGAAAGGGAGCAGCACTTTTGGTAGCATCAGCATCTCCAAAAGCTCAGGCAGCAATGGCTGATCTGGAAGTGTCCAACAGTTTTGACCTTGGTTTAAAACATGTGTGCTATTAATACCATCACACAATGGAAATTATGAAAAGAAGCTCTCTTTACTATCCTTGAAATCTAGGAAGTCACTATGAAAAATTAATTCCAAAACACTGATAAGGTTGCCAGGGTGCTCCCAAAGTTAGAAGGTGTAACACTTTAGGTGTATGGTCACACACCACTTTTTCCTCTCCTCTCACACTTGACTCAGTATACAGAGCGGGCCTGCTCTGGGAAAGCTGCTTGCACAACCTTTGCATCATTTATCTGAGAGGCTGAAAGGCTGAGAGCAATAAGAAGATTTCTTGAGGGTTCTTTAGCTTAAAGAGCATTAAATGTCACCCTGGGAATTAGATCTTACGCCTGACTCCCACTGATTCTCTCACTGTGGTCAGAAAGTCACATACACAGTATTTTTCAAAAATGATCAGATGATCCTCATGTTTTAAGTATCCAAAATGAGACACTGAGACAGCCTTGCTGGAATGGTGACACTGCCTGTTGCAGCTGGAGCTGTGGTCAGGCATGAGAAGTGGGGCATGTGGTGATGTATCAGGTCAGAAGCACCTCCAATCAGGCCTCAAAAGTAAGCAGACATTTTTACCTCTATTTCTCAGAGCTTCAGTACCACCTCTGTAGCACAGAGCTACGACCACCTCATCAGAGAGTACATAATGATGGGAAAGCCATGGATTAAATACTTCCTCACGAGCTGAGTCCTACCCCTTCTGCACACTGAATGAAGCACACTTGTTTTGAAGAAAACAAGTTTGAGGTCAAATAAATATCACACTGTGTGCATGTACAGGAATTTCAATCAGTTCACAGAAACTGGCTCAGTTATAGCACTGCCCTCTGATCACTTACCTAATTCTCTTCTTTTCACATTGTTTGGAAATACTACATCATGTCTGCATAACACAAAATAACATAACATAATGTAATAAAACATAATGTAATGATGATTGTTATAAAAACTATTTTCTATTTCTAAAGCCTGGGATTTTAGGCAGTAGTGCCTTAATCAGCTACATCAGCAGATGTTCAAAGCCACACAACTATGATGACAAAATGGAGACAGGAAAGAACAAATTAAAGACATAAATTCAGTCTTCTTTGCAAAGAGCACAAAATCATCTCAGAGGCAGATCAGGGTGACAGAACACAAACACGACCACAGAAAAGGGACCTCATGACAGAATCAACATGCGGTGGGAATGAACAACACGGTCTGCAGCATTTCTTGTCAAGATACACTTTAATACTCAACAGAGCTCCCAAATACAGAATAATACCTGAGCAAACTAACTACAGCAGAAGTTTGAGATAAATACGATATCCATGGTTGCCTGCCACTATACACATATATAAATTTATATAAGTATTCTATATATAGACATATATATTCACAAATATATATAGGTATGTGTATCTAAGATTAACTAGTTTACTTTCATGCATCTTACTGTTCAATGCTCAATCCCAATTGCACTTAAACCACTCCGATCAGTACTTTTCACTGACTCCCACAACACACTGGAAGCACAAGGTTAAGTAAAAAGAGTCCTGAGGTTCCAAAAGATCCACAGTGGTGGCACCAGGCAATAAATCTGGCTCATTTATAACAGCTTTGAGAAACATAAGGTGTAACACTCTTCAAGGCTAAAATGTTTCTGTGATTTCAAAATTACCATGCAGTTTCTTAAAAAGTTATATTCACTGAACAAAAGCCACATCACAGTCTAGCCTAAAATGACTCTGCAGGCCAAAACATTAGAGAGGGAGAACAGCTCTGCTGTTTTAGAGACAAAAATAAACATTGGGATTAGTGATGGAACAGCTTGCTCCAGATTATTTTCTTCCATTTTATTAGTAGATGTACAAACTACATTAACAAGATATAAATCCAGTCCTTCTTTAACACCAAAAGAAAGTCTATCTCATTGTTCTTTTATATTCTGTCAGCCTGAAAAAGGAAACTGCATTATTCAAAACAAAACCAAATTATCTAAATGAATCTCTTAATAATTTGTCTCTAGTTCTCATCACAAACCAACAATAAAGGGCTATCCCTATTTAATGCAAAGAGAAAGAAAAGCTTCACATTGGGACAGCAGCCACATAGCAACAGCTGCTGCAACTGCATTTTATTAATTCTAATTATACACAGAATCCATATGGCCAAGATGCACTTAAAAAAAAAAAAAAGAACGAAAAAACAAACCCTACAGAAACAAAAACCAGCTTTTATTCCTTGCTGGATACTGAAAACCAACAACCTCAACACTTATCACATTGCTCATATTAAAAATGATTTAATTCCAATGCACAGCTTTTGCATTTCAAATAAGAGAAGTCCCCAAAGGTTCTAAATTCCTTGTCTGAGATGTAAATGTTATCTTTCATGGGTTAAAAGGCAGCAAAACATGAGCAGAGGGTTGCATTAGGATTACAAGTGATTATGTATTACCCAGGTTGTATCAGTGCTGTAATCGGTTTCTTCTTGTACTCGGATAGGCTGAGAATCCAGATACAGACCTGGGCTGGGATCTTCTATTTATCAGAGTTCATCAGCATTCATTCCCATAAATGCAGGAGGTATCAGAGCTTTGGTTTTGGGTTGAGGTCTTTCCTGGTAATTCACAAGCTTTTAATATTTAGATTCTTCCAAATAAAAACTGATTTGGGGTACCCACACAAGATTCCCACATCTTTGTACACACACCTTCCCTCAAATGTGGGAAATAGCTTTAATATTAAGAAGCTAGCTACTCACATCACCAGGCTGGCCAGCAAGAACAGGGAGCACCATGCCCTGGCTCTCTTTGCTCCTCATCTCTAACCAGTAAGACATCACCTTAACACCCAGTAAGTCCCAAAAACTAAAGCAATTCTGAGAAATATTTCAGCTCCTCCATCACAGACACAACTAAGAAAAACTGGGTAACATTTCAGACTTCAGTGCAACACAAAGGTTGCCCAGAGAGGTTGTGGGTCTCCTTCCCTGGAGATATGCAAAAGCCATCTGAACACAATTCTGAGTGACATGCTCTAGGGAACCCTGCTTAATCTCGGAGATTGGACTAGGTGATCTCCACTCAGAACACCAGTGGTCCATTCTAACCTGACCCATTCCGTGAGTCTGTGAAGCTCCCCTCTCTGGGTATCTTCACTCTGATTCCTCTCTAGCAACATGATGTCTGTCTGTCTTCTTTCTCCATGTGCATCCATCTGTCAGCTCTCACCAGCTAACTTTGAACCCTCTGCCCAATGTCAATGCAACCTGATAGAAGCAAAATAGTCTCATTTCCTCCAAAGGATCCACAGGCACCATGGGTTAGGAGGAACTATAAGAGATTGAGAGAAATTACAATAATGCAGGAGAAATTGCACTGCCATGGAAGCAAAAACAGCAGCGAGCCAAAATCCACTCAAAACCAGTTACAACAGATCTGCCTTTTTTTCTTTCTTTTTAACAAATGGTTCACTCCCTGTGACCAGACTTTCACTGGAGAATTGCAAGGGTTAGTTCCTCCAGCTGGCTGCAATCCAGCCCCCAGCTCATAAAAAAAAAAGATCACACAGCTTCAAACCATCCCAAAGATCAAGCACTGCTACCTTTAGCTCTTTTGAGAGAAAGCACAAATTTGCTTACTAAGAGAATTGGACTTCAAGAATAAAAGCAGCTGCAGCTGTCTTCAGGCAAAACAAAAGCTGCCCTTGAATTTAAATTTCAGTTCTGCTGTAATTTATGCCGCAACAAAGAAAGATGCCAGTTTGGGAAAGTAGGACTCTGTGCAGAGTAATAACAGGCTTCCCCATTGTCAGAGATGTCATTTGAGCATCTCTCAAATGTGAAAGAGCACTGAAGAGGTTTTGCACATTTCTTTTGCTCCTCGACATTTGTAATAGTCAGGGAGGGTTTCCATATTTTTAGATACAGCTGTAGAAGAATCTGTATTTCTCAGTCAGGGAAGGTCTGATTATAAATCTCTGGAAGAATCACCCCAACACATGATCCCAGGCAAGAAAAGTCAACGGGGTTTTATTCTTTGATTTCATGAATGCTGGATGCAGGCCCTCAGCAAGAGGATTGCCTAATGTCCCTGGGCTGGACACAGGCGTGGCTGCACTGGATTAACACCTGAGGAATTCAGTGTTGTTACTGGAGGTAAAACAACCTGACATGAACAGAAACCAGCTCACTGAGAGTAAGTCTAGAGAGCAGTGACATAGGAGACCAGTGACCTTACATCCAGGAGCACTGCAAGTGGTTAAGCACACTGAACATATGAGTGGGCTAAAAACATCTACTGAGAGCAAGCTTGGCAAGTATGAATAGGTAACATCCCATTGCGCTTTCCTGCAGAAAAGTTTCCCAGCACAGCGACTCATTTCTTGTCCTTCTGGGCCCTGAAACACTGAAACCACAGCAATGAGTGCTGAAACATGCCACATTCCTCCTGTGGACTGAGCAAGATGGGTAGTAGCGACAGTCACCATCGCCTCACTTCAGAAAGGTGACTGTCAAACAAGTTCTCCACTTGGATTTCCTCAATACCAGCAGCTTGATCAGGAACCTTGAGACATTGGACATTGCCTTGTTTTCTGTGGTGCCGTGAATGTTAAATCTTATGTCTGCTCAAAGGAAGAAGTACAAAAGAGGTCTTGGTCGTTGTGAAGAAAAGCCTGAAAATATGACAGCAGTGTTTCTTAAAGACAGATCACAGGAGCAGACAGTAACAACCTGCAGTATTTAATAGATTATTTCTATGCCTTTTGTGCAAATCTCAGCACTACCATGTATGACCAGCACTCCATTTTTGCATTTTCTGGCATCTATAATCATTCTTCACACCTACTTTGGTACAGGCTCCATCTCCAGCCCAGGGCTGAGATGCAGGTCTGTTTTTCTCACTGTTTATCCTGTTGTTCATACATCTATTCCCCAGTGCTGACCCCTCTCCTTCCCTCTATTCTCAAATTTCATTTAAAGAGTTTCTCCTTGAACACAACATGCCTAAACAAATTCCTAATCTCCTATATTTTTTTCTTCTCTCTATATAGTCAGCAGTATGATTATTCTTCTCAGCATTAAAGCCTACATAATGTAGGGGGACATAGTCATCATTATTCTTAGTTAGCATGCCTATCAAAATCTCATTTTTCATTCTTAGAGTTTTCCTTTTACGACAGTAACATGTTCCAGCATCCCATCACTACTCCTATGATATGTTCCTCTCCAGTTTTTTTTATACCTAAACTATCCAGAAATTTAACCATGGCCCTAAGTGCAAGAGGAGTGTCAGTCCCAGCTCACAACTTTGTAGACACGGAGGTCAATCAAACTAAGACAAATCCATAGGAAACCAAACTCTTGGTTTGCTTCACACTTGCTGCAAAAAATATTTGCATTTCTCAAAGTCTGTGTTATTTGCAATAGATACATATGATCTAAAACAATTAAACCAAAGGGAAACTTGCTTTGGATCTCTGAAATGTCCTCTTTATATACCCTATCTGTCCTAAGCACCTTCCGGTAACATGGAAGAATACATGACTTAACTAGATCTCTGGAATTTCGGAGACTAATATAACACTACTGACTTATACTTCCACTTAATTTATACAAACTTTTCACAGAAAAGTAATATGTGACTGCAGAAGAATCATCTGACTTCCTTTTTGACTTGGTTTAAAAGACATGATCACTCTTTTAAAATGGATTGTTACAACAAAGTTGATTTAAAAGTGAGGTGAATGAGGAAAAGTCTAAAAAGCCCTCCAACTGGAAGTGTAACATTGTATCCTAAATCTCTAAGTGCAGGCTTTGACACAGATGATGAGTAAATTCTGTAACAGTAATGTTTACCACGGCATTTTTTAAGATGAGCAGTTTTACAACATCTGCATTATTTTGCAGAAATGGTACAATACCATTAAAAAAAAAAATGTGATGCAGATCTTAATAGGAAATACGGCATTTTAAAATTCAGGCAAAGTTACACAAGCATGAGAAAAAAACTGTAAGACATGGTCTCAAAGTCCTCAGGAAATACGTCACCCACTGCAGATTGGGTTTATCCGAATTTTAGAAAAACCTATTGAGATTAGTTTTTACCTAATACTGCATAAGATGATTACAGTTATTTGTGGCACTTTAATCCCTACTAGAAACAAAATGATGTTTTATAGAGATGTATCTACAAAAAAACCCAAACAACCCTGACATAAACCTCTTTTATCCATTCTCATTCCACAGAACCACCCTCTAAGCTGTAGAATCATGCACTTTTCTTAATGAAATGAAGGCTAGACAAACATATAGCAGAGGTTTCTAGAAATAAATTATACTAACCTATTATAAAAATTGATTAAGTTTCCTAAAGAATAGAACTGCAATAAAAAATGTTTGATTGCTTTGACACATCCCTGAAATATTATTTATTATTATCTTTCATGATTTCCCTTTTCTATCCCAGCACAAGGTCTCCAAGATGCCCCATTATGAGACAATCCCAACAAATGAGGCATTTGGATTTCTAGAGGTTTCATTTCCTCTTCCTTGCAGGGTTTTAAAAATGTTCACATTAGAACATGTGCTACAATTTAAGAGAACCTTGTGATTTTAATATCAGCTAGCTACAGATGACCCTACAAAAAGAAAAAATCCTTACAAGTTCCTAACAGCAGCATAACTCCTCACTGCCCATAGAAGAATGTGCAAAATCCTTCTGGAGAAAGAAATCTAGAATTAACTGAAGAGTAATGTCAATATCTAAATTCACGTTCTTCCACTTGCATGCTCCTTCTGAAGAGTTTCTCCTCCTCCCTCCTCTTAGGGCTGGATTTTCAAAGCATTGTGTTTGGGCCACTGGAGTGTAAATGGGACTCCAGAGACTGCAGTTCCACATGTCACTTTGAAAATGTGCCTCTTAGCAACTAACTGGGCTGTCACTGAGCACAGCCACTCTGGCAAGAAGTCCAGCAACAAGAACAGCCCGAAGGGAGAAGGAAATGCTTTTGAACCCAAATTAAAATGTAAAAGGACAGTCCTTCAATAATTCTTCTGTAAATCACTTACAGAACTTTTCCTTACATAATTGTAGTGACTTCCTGCATGTGTAGAATATACATAAGAAAAATATTGAATCTTCCTTTTTCTCATGTTACTCCACTGTTCAGTAGTCCACATTTAATATTTATGAAACACATTGAAGTTAAAAATATCGCACACATTGAGAACCGAATTTCAAAGATGGCTGAATCAAATCAGCATAATAACACAAGCATAAATTTGAGAATAAAAGGAACTAGACAACAGTAGATTTGAAAAGTGACTCTATTGTTATTATTTTTCTCTATCTGTTGCTGTTATACTTGATTTAAGACATCCTAAAGATTTTTAAAGCCTTTTGGAAGTTAACAAGAATTGAACTCACACTTAAAGGACAGAGATTTTTACAACAGATGAATTTAATTGTAAAGGAACCAAATTCTACTGAAGCTGTAGGACCTACAAAAACTAAATTTGGCACATAAAATCATGTTAACTTTATTCCTGGTAAGAATGTGCACCTCTGCATCCACGTTAACAATTCTGTACAAAAATCACATTTTTCATTAGTAGTTGCAGCCTAAATACTCAAAAGGTCAATCATTCTGGATAAAACCAATGTTTAACAGCAAATGAATTTTGGAAAGCAATGAACTCAAACTCTGAAAATTAAGTCTCAGTAAAATCAGGCACAGAAAAATGGTCACTTTCAAGACCATCAGACATTCTGTAAATAAAAAGACAAAGGAACATTAGCAGTACAGAACTTAAAAAGAGACCAGAAGCTCTGCCTTTAGGTATTCCTTTGTGTGGTGGTCTGATTTATAGGTGAATAGAGAAACTATGCCATGAAGATAAAACAGATGTCATGGAAGTGGGGGTTTTTTTTAAATATTAATTATGCAAGAATCTCATTATTGATTGTGTAATAACATCATCTACCACACTTAAAATGTGTGGGATCTCTCCTCTCACTGAGGAGAGCTCCCTCTTTAGTATTGTTCCAGAATGTAGACCAACCAAGTAACAAACCAAATGTAATAATGAGAGACTTTGAACACATCTCACAATTCCCAGACCTCTTCTATAAAAGGAAGCATTTAAGAAGAAGGAAAAGACATCTAAAGGCCCACAAATTAAAATGCTAACTTCTGTAACACCGTACTCCTCAATCTGCTATTGTAGCAATCAAAGGATGTAAGTTCTTCTTTGGATTCAGCCTTAATGTAGCTATAATCACTTTTTCATTTCTGACATGTGTAATACATCAACAGATATTGTAGCATAGCTACACACAAAGCACACATTGTTAGAATACTTTGAAGTGTTCTAACTACTTCCAAGTAGTGCAGAAGTAAATGTACAGCTAATGTCACCTCTGTGACTGGTGTCTTTCTTCAGTACACACTTTTATATCCACAGTCACCTTCATAAAAACAATATAGAAAGGTCCTATTTTTTTTTTCTCCTTTTTTTTTTTTCAAATCTATTTACAACTATGTGGTAAAGGCATTTCAATTATTAATCTATTTCCTTTTTTAAAGCATAGAGAGCAATTGAAATTATGAAGAGTTTATAAAATAAAGCTAATCACTTTAAAGAAGCTGAGAAAAGTTACAAGTAAAATAGCACTAAGATTAATTAATTCCATTTGCAGGAAATGTTAGAGACTGGTAACACACATTTTTCACAAATGCTACAGAAATTCCTGAAACTGTTCCTCGACCTTTATTGTCTTCACAGTAATAGTGCATTATTGATGTGCTTCTACTTTTATGACATATAATCAGAATTTTTCCACAGCTGGTCCTGACTGTAGCTCTGCAAGAAGCACAGCTGATATTCTGGCTTCAAACAGCCAGAAGTTGAAAGTACGTGCGCTTCCACAAACATCATTTGTGTTAGGGAATGCACCCTTGAGATGAGTTCCTCATAAAATGTGCAGATGTGTGTGAAGGAAGGGCCATGCAATGTGAGCAAGAGGGCAGAGGGAGGTAGAGCAAGGGAGATGCACAGTTACAGTCTCCACTTCCCATGACTAGCAGCTCAGGCACGGCATAAGGAACAACAGGGATGTTCCTTGGATGCCAAGGCAAACAGGCATGTTCATGACCCTGAAAACATTATATATAATAACTTATGGAGGTTGTTTTGTGTAAAGCTCCAAAATAACAAGCGCTTGATTTTAACATCATTTACAAGATGAGATGGGCATCTTCACATAAATGGAAGAAAGATTGAGCAATACACCAGCACATCTATTTGAATACTGCAACATCGCATGAATGGGAACATATTGCCAAATTGTGTCCTGGAGCAATTTTCTTGACTCATTTTTGAGCTTCTCTGCTGACACTTTTCACAAAAGCATAATTCAAAAGACACAAATATTTTCAATGCTACTTGGTGCCAGTGAAATCAATGAAAGTTTGGCCATTTACCTGTGGAGATGGCTTCATCTTCAGCTTTGCATAAGCAGTTATATCCTACTCTGATTTTGTATCTTCCATTAAATAAAGCAAAGCAGCAAGGTTTAGGAATACCTATTCAATACCTTAACTCGTATTAGGTTTCTGTTACTCTTTCTTTCTCTGTAAGTAAGAAAATACCTTTGAAATATTAGGACAATGAGTTTCTCCACAGGAAACCTGGAAGGATCATCTCAACATGCTTTTCATCACAAACACAAATTAAATAGTGACTAATAAGAAAGTCACTGGGTGTGACCTAGCTCTGGCCTCCAAGAGCATGCACCTAAGTATTAAACATTAGTACCTACCTAGAAGCGCCTGAAACAAGCTGCTCCTAAAGATGCCCATCACCTTTCTTATGGCTTTTTTCAGCTGTTGTTCTTCTGGCTTCCGTAGTTTTTTGCAATATTCTTCCAGCAGCACTAAAGCTCGGTCAGTATCTAAAAAAAAAAACCCAAGCACAACAATATCTTTATTGGCTCTGGAAAGTATCTAAATGCTCAAATATTAACTACACATTTTGAGAGGCATTGTTCACACATGTAAGGAACATTTACAGCAAATGTTTAAAGAATCATAAAATGACCTAGGGATGGAAAAGATCGACAAGATCATTGAGTCCAAGTATTAAACCAGCACCACCATGTTCCCCACCAAACCATGTCCCCAGGTGCCACACCCATATGCCTTTGGAACACTTCCAGGGATGGTGATGCTGTTGTTTTCTGTCATCAGCTATATGTCACGAGCAACATAGGCAACACTGCATGGGAAAATGATCTTTGAAACAGCATCTATAACAAGAGCTCAACTTCCATTTATTCAAAACCATCTGGAAGCTATGGGGCCTGGACCAAATTACAACTTGCAGAAGCTACAAAATTATAGACAATAACCATTATGGATACCCACGCAGGAAAACTGGCCTTAAAACATATTCAGAGAATACATGAAAGTGTTTGCTTTGCATCTGCAGCACTCAGTTCTCTGTTCTCTGACTGACAAATGGATATATGAAAGGCAGGTGTCCAAGAGTGAGGCTGTTTTTTTCTGTTCCCTCAATACATAAAATTGCTATCTACCTCTTTGGTAAATGACAGTTTGATAGCAGACTTTCATCCATGTGCTGGCTCAAAGAGCAATCCAGCCTCTCTGTAAGAGCCCAGAGGAACAGAGCTCTGTTTCTCCTGCTGCTATTATCTTTGTGTAGTCACTTGCCAAGAGCATGAGTGACGTACAAAATTGCATGAAATCCAACACTGCCATCTTACAGATAAGAAAACAGAGGAACATGGAGAATCAGACTTCATCTGGCCTCCCCATCCCAACTAGATCCCAGAAACGTACCACAACATACGTATGGCACTGAGATATCTGTACACACTTTTATAATTGTATTGCCACCAAGTTTTTAGTAAGATTACCAAACACTAAAAAAACCAACCAAATTAATAGCTATAAGCAATTACCTCAATCTAAATTTCTTACACTAGAGTTCAATGCAAGTTTCATTACTAGGAGAGGGTCAGATTCCTCTGGTTAGACTAAACTCAACAAAGTAGTGTAAAATGCTTGGAAAGTCAAAAAAAAAAAAAAGCTTTTATAATTCTTTTTTTCTAAATAACTAAAAGAAAGCTTCTTTTTCACAATATAAAGATTGACTGTCTTTTTTCAGGGTCTTGATGACCCTTGCAATATAGGCCTTGGGATGTGACAAGCAGATGAGTTCACATTAGAGGCAGAGACATGATTTATATTCTGTAACCTGATTACATTCTCAAATTAAAAAAGGGGAAAATTTTAATCAATCATTAAAGTCTAAGAAGATGCAACTTTTTTTCTTTCTCCTCACAGAAATTCTAGCTGGTCATAGGCATTTTATCAGAGAAATGAAAAACATAATGAATAAAAAGGAATTTTATTTAAATGTTTTTATATGTGCACAGACATGTAAATAAATATATAGAATCATAGAATCGTTAAGGTTGGAAAAGAGCTCCAAGATCATTGAGTCCAACCTTATGAATATATCACATAGACAGGAAGATTAGGGAGCATTTTATAGCAGCGTAGACATTATTATAATGGAGAAGCTCACAATTCTCTGCTTTAATCCCACCTTGAGGGGGTCTCCCAAAGGAACCCCTTCTTTATGTGAGAGCTGTCCTTGGGGCAGGGAGGGATTAGGCAATTGCACCTAGGACCACTTATAACCCAGAGAGAGAGAGATCAGCTCTTTTAAAGGCCACATCACAAAACCTGAGTTGGGCTTCCATCACAAACCATCCAAATCTAAAGCCCAGCCTTGAAACAAAGCTCTGGATCCAAGTGGGATATGGTTGGGTACAAAGAACTACTTCCACATGTGAGCTCAGCTTCTTTTGCCTTGAAAACCCCAATCATATCATACCTTTTATTGACCTAATGACTGTGCCTGACCCACCTGTGACACCTGTACTTTCATTGATCCACTGAGTGTTCTGGACACCCTCAACGATATAATTAGTCCGTAACTTAAAGGATGGGTTGGAATCAGTAATTCACCTTCTCCCAAGTACAGACATGCATATGTAATGAATCCATAGCTACTTATACTAAAGTGAAGCAGCAGAGTGGTGGAAAACCACTGCAAAGTATCCTGTACTGAGAACACATTTTAAGAGTGGATGAAGAAATTAGGAAAATGGGATGCGAATGCCTCTTCCACACCAGGGATACCACTCCCTCTTTCTTACTGACTTGGTGGAACATGCTGACAGTCCCTCCTTCATCAGTCATTCCTTTCCTGAAGTGTACAGTTTGTATTTTAAAAAAAACAGCTACAAAAAGTAGCATCCTTTGGGAATAAGAGCAGGTTTTATTTTCACTTGAAATATTATTTTTCAATTCATGAAGATGAAAAAAAGTCTACTTTTTGTTGACCCCAGAAGAGTCCTAAACTTTACAAACTGAACAACCAGCAACAGAGCACAGTTCTAGTGCTAAATCTAAATCCCAGATAAATCCCAGATCAAGTAATGATCTTCCTGCCTAATTTTCCTCTGTAGCTTTAATAGGATACATTAATTTTTACTCCATCCCTAAGCTCCAGCATGGAGTTGCAACCTTTTCCTGCACAATCTCACTTGGCAGCAGTGTATCTAGTTTTCCAAATAACCTGTGATGGGCGACGTGTGCTGGGAGATTCAATCAGGATCCCCAGGCATATCCTGACCAAGAGTATTTTAGCATGTTGGGGAGGGGGGCCGTGCAACCGTTACTACTGGAGCACTCCCGAAAAGCCAAGGGATTTATGGAGACTACTTGAATCTCCAGTCAATTTGTCACCAGATTAGGCTTTCAAAAAAGAACTTTCCCCTTTCTTGATGAACTCTCCTGGCTATGAGTTACTCAGAACTAGATCTTCATATGGATTTGACAGTATTTAGCATGCCAGGGCACAATCCTGTTCAGCACCAGCACAGCACATTCCTACCTCTGCACAACACAGAGCAACAGGAAATAATGTAATAAAATGGCACAGCTGAAGAATGCTCAGTACTCTCCCCAAAATAATAACCATTGTCAACTCCCAGTCTCAATACCCAAAACAGATGAGGACATCCAATCTTTTTTCTTCTGCAGCTACAAAGCTTAAGTACTATCTGGTAGCAAGAATGGACTGCCTGGACTGCAGCACAATAGTCAAATAAGAACCATATTCCCTGCCACCCAATTAAGTGGAAATTTCTGAATCTGAATTCCCACACATTCTTTTCATCAAGAAGAATGAGAGATTGGTGGCTTTCATGAGGGACTGGATCACTGTATACATTACAATATCCAGTGAAGCACATGGTTAATTTATAGCAGCCAAAGTAAGTCCCATACCTTACGGACTATATCAAAAATGCAACCAAAAAATCATTGTTCTATGGTATCACTATTCTCCAGTAGTAATATCAAAAACAAATTCAAGCAAGACAACAAATCCACTGAACACACAATTTAATATCCCAAGAGGTGGGCCTCTGTGTGGATCCTGAGTAGGTCCTTTGTCTGTGAACAAAAGATCACTGAAAAGTCAGCATCAGCTGTGCCCCATGAGGCCTGCTGGACATAGTTCTAATTTTTTTTACTGCTTCTTTGTATTTTATAACACTATTTTAAAATTTATCCCATTGGCTTTGAAAGATGACTTTGACAAGAACCATTCAGAAGATACAGTCCTACAAAAACACACTTATATTCTTATAGTCAGTAAAAGCATTATTGTTTTGTTTAAATAAATCATACTCAAAACATCTTAATACAATTGTTAGAAAAAAACCTTAAGGAATAAAAGAGCTTTTATGGTCCTACAGGATCTTGTCCAAGAGCTTATCAGTTAACCCAAACTAACTCACATTTCTGTAAATTTTATTGCTTTATCACTCCGTAATATTTTAAGCAGTTCAGGAATCTTTATGGTTTATGTTACTGATCAGGGAATGGGCAATTGCTACAATACAGCAGATCAGGGATCTGTAACATTGACATGAAACTATAGAGCAGTAACTTTGCTTACTGGACTCCCTCAGAAAACTTTTTCCTTCCTCCCTCAATCTAAAGTTTTATCACACAAGGAATTACTCAGTTTTTCTTCTACAGAATGAGTCTCTGCTTAACTTAATGTATTGATCTATGTAAGAATCAAAAAAGAGGGAAATCCTTGGGGCTATTACTCTAGATGGGATCATTACAGAACATTATACACTTTATAATACCCACACTGTATAAACTTTTCTGTGATGTTGATTTTTAAAGCTCAATAAATAGACGTTTATGCTACAGAGTAAAATAATCTGTTGGGGTAATGCTTATACATCTGATGAAAAAAAATACAAAAATTGTATATAATTATTTTTTTTTATATTGGTCAAATTATATTTTAACAAAATGTAACTTCAGTATATCTTACAGACAAAAGGTTTTCCAGGGATACTGTCAACAAGATATGAAGCCATACATACAAGCACATACAGAGTAAGGTGCACTATATACCAGGAGAAATTAAATTCTCACCAATAAATTGTTTCCTAAAGCATTGCTCTTAAAATGTAAGCTACACATTAAAAAGACTAAATTTGATAATTATGCATATTTAAATTAACTCTACAATAATTTTATCATCTACTTTGCTAAAATGATGTCAAAATCAATTCTATCTCTTTCTCAGGGTCCATATCCTAGATCTGGATGCCACTTGCAATACTAACCAGTACCTTGAAGCAGAAGGATTCCCTTCCTCTGCTGGTTTGTTTCTGAGTTTTTGCTATGTTCTCATGTTTTGCAAGCACATTTTTAGAATCACTTTGAAACTCCATATAGGCAAGGAGACACAATACTCACTGCAGCATTTACAGTGGAGTCCTGGTAGAGTTGAAGCATCTGCAGCTCTGCTGGTGTGGGCAGTTGTGTTGATTAAAAAGTTTTTGGGCTTTCACAGGGGACTGAGGATGACACAGCCATGCCTGCACGTGGCAGGTCACACAAAAAACCATACGACCCAGGAAACAAGTTCCTTAAATATGTCCCAGGTGTTTATTAACACCATTTATACTCCAGATGAACTAAATGTATTACACCTGAAGATAATTTAGGTTTATCCATAAATTTCAACAACTAATAAGGAAAAGATTTGACTAACAGGATTAATTGAAACTATATGAGAAAGACAAAAGTGATTCAAAAACCAGTCTCCAAGCAGCTCCCTTTTCAATCCAGGGTTTGTTGAATGATGATGGCTCAAACCGAAGGAGCAGATAATGGAAGCTCCACATAATTCAAGCAGATGCTGCTAAGGCCGTGTATATGAATATATGGCTATTTTCAAGCCATTAGAGCTCCTTCTGGCTGAAGTAAAGTCACACAGGCTGAACTCTGTATGGATCCATACATGTAACTGGCCAGGATCAGTCACTGATTTTGCACTCAAATTGTTGTGCTTTGAACACCCTCAGTCTGCTGAGAGCTGCTGCTGCCTTCCTTGGGAGTATGATCCTGTCACCCAAATCCTGCTATGAAGCGAGGCAGCTCAGAAGATGGAGAGAAAAAGATGAAAATACGATTCCAAACTCAGCAAGTTCTGCCTTGCACACAGAAGAAATCAGTCAGCTAGTTAACAGTGCCCTGCACCAGCACAAGGGAGTATCAGGCAGCCACTGCCTCTCAGGGAACCAAGTCTACCACAGCCTGTTGGTAAGTTTACAAACACATTTACATTTCTTTCCTCCCACTGGCATCAGAGTTTGTGAATGAAAAGACTGGGGGGGGGTGGGGCAACAGTGTGGGAAAATGTTAACTTAAATGAAAAATAAGGTTTCATCAGTGAGAGATGTTTAATATTAGTTGAGATCTAACCCTAACTGAGTTGATAAGATGGAGGGTTTTTATTTCAATTTCTCTTTTTTTTTTTTTTAATCTGCTCTTTTTCCTAAAAGGGATTTCAATTATCTTCTGACTTGCAAAGTCTGTTGTAGAGGTGAATTTTAAAAGAAGAACACACTAATGCATTTCAGGAGACACTTTCCAGGTTTTTGAGAACCAGAATTGGGAAAATGTAGGGCATTGAAGCAGGAAAAGGCATGAAGAATGGTGGAGAAAAAACACAGGAGCCAAAATAGAAGTGAGAAATGGAACCAGAGCACCAGGAAAGGGAGCAAGGAAGTGTTCTCAGTGAACTTTGATAACTTTAGAAGAAAAGGATTTCAAAAACTACTTTCATTTTGGAGAGTTCACATCTTCATTTAGATGACCAAAAGAGACAGAGGAGCAAACACTGTTCCCTGCCTCAGTTATTTAAAGATGTCTTGATTTGATTCTCTGGTCTGGAAATCTCAAAAAATTAAAATGAGTTGTTACAGATCAGCAAGAGGGAATGCAGTAGTTCCTAAGAAATTTCTAGGCAACCTGCCTTGGGACTGACCCAAGTCAAAACCATTAGTAACACGTTTATCTTCCCTGATCTTCACACAGAACAGCAAACACAAAGGAGTAAATCCTGCTAATACACAATGCTCTGTACCCACAGAGGAAAAGAGTAGAAAGCCAGTCAAATTTTAGAAAGAAATTCAAGAAACAGTACACTAAGATGGTTGAGAAAAACACAAGCTGTAGGCTCCCATGGTTCAAAGGACTCAAGAACTATTAGACAAATGATAATCATAAAATACTTACATATAAACATCAATATGAGACACGAATTAATCTAGCAGACTGCACAGAAGGAAAGCAGACAGGGAATATGTGTACAAACCACAAAGCTGCCAGCATCTTGGGCCCTTCATCTCTGCAAGAGGACTTTAAACAACTATCAAGAAAATGCAGCATATGGGTTATACAACCTTGAGGAAGCATAAGGCATGACGTATGTGACAATCACCCAGTGTGGAGAACACTCACAACAAACAAGCAAAAGGGTTAAAAATAACAGCTCCTCAGGATATGCATGGCACACAAACCCATCTTCTGTCCTGCTAGGGAAAACAACGGGACAGAAAAAGGGGGGCAGTTATCATTGAAGGGATTACTAGGCTGGCTTGTTTCTGGGGTTTCAGCTTTTAGCAACCAGATTGGCACACAGAGGAGGCCAACACATGGCCTGTGGAGATTAATCTTGGGCAAGTGGACAGTCTTTCAAGGAATATTTCACATTGAGGTTGCATTCTGAGTTGCCCTTGCTCTCCATTAACTGTAAAAAGTGTGACATCCCTAAACTAACCGTAGCCGTGGTGAATTCTCTGCACAGACTGCTTTCCTGCAAAACACCTTTAGGAACAGTTCCATTGTGAAGCAGTGTTATTCTAGACCATGATGCTGCCAGCAGACAAGAAATGGGCCACACAGACTGTAAGAACTGCTATGCAAGTACAGCAAATTTCTCAGAACAAGGCAGTATTACATGCCCAGGTATATTAAGGGGAAACCAGGTATCCAAATGCCAAGGAAAACTGAAGTAAGGAGGACAGGTAGCTTTGCACTAAACAGTGTTACAATGAAGTTGTGTTACTGCAGGTCTCTGTGCTCCACACAGCTCATGGGAAAGGCTGCCACAGAACCACAGAAGTTGCTCAGCAGTCTCTTGTTCCAGAATATTGATTGGAGCAGACAATACAATGCAGAGGGCTTACTGCTCTGCAAGTCAGATTGCTTTGAAGGGCAGGACTTGTGTTACGATGTGTCAGCTGAACTCTCTGAGAAACAGAACAGACACCGAGAGCCTGGACGAGCCCTATTAGGTTTCCTGTTTTCCTCCCTTCTGTGCAGAAGGACCCAGGCATACACCCATCCCACAGATGGCATCTAATTGCACTGGTAATCTCCTACAACATCCATGAGATCCCTCACCATCTGACTTCAGTGCTTGAAGGTTCCAGTGTTTTTTTCTACTACACAAAACCAATCTTTTTTTGTTATAAACCAGGACAACTACTTGTCCTCCAGATGTCAATGTGTAAAGCAAACCACTATTATTCACTTTACAGCCTCTTCTACACTTGTTTGATTTGTCATGTCCCTTCCTTGCTCAGTGTCCTTTTTCCCAGTTCCAGCCTCTGCAACTTTTACATGCTGCTTACATTCCCAAAGCCTCTTATTCTCTTTTCTGGAATTAAATTTGTCTTAAAAGCACAACCTACAAACTCAGGCTGGAGACCCAGTAATGATACAGGAACACTGACTGGTGGATGGAGCTGGACAGAAGAACTGTCAGCTTTATGAAACACAACACACACACACACAAAGAACCAGGGAAGTGATGTGTTCTTTTTTTGCTTATTTGTTAAGAATCAGACTCTTTGTATAACTTACTGTAAGGAAAACTAAGAATTTCACTTATCAATGCCGATTAGTTCAACGTAACCTTGTTGTCCATGTATCTTCACATTTGATTTTACAATATACAACCACACATCTGTTCTGTTAAAATGCTGCCTTCGCACATTTTTTAGTTTTAAATATAATTCTTTAAACTTGACTAACTGTACTTACATGAGGAATAGGATAATTATATAAAGATCAGGAACTGGCTCAGCATAAACTCACAAACTTCACTCCAGAATTTCCATTAATCAGAAAGGATCCTGAAAACCAAGCTACATTCCTGCTTCAGTGCCCCCAGATGGGACAATCTGACCCCTGCAATCCCACAGATATGCCTTGTCTACTCATCCCTGCCTGTAAACTACAACTAAATCTTGAAAAAATACTCTGTTAATCTTATGTATCACACTTCAGCATAAGGAAGAGCCCACTTCTTATCAGGGGCTTATTCTGGGACCTGAATTCTTCCCACCACATCACTTTTTTTCAGAAGGGCTTTAGCAACTGCTAATATCAGCTGTTCATCACACCAGGGCCATTTCTTTTTTCCAATGAGTTCTCATTCCCCAGATATGTTGAAGGTAACGTGGGACCTGTTCATGAGCAATCCTTGCTCCAGTCTGGGGACCTGGCTACATGGGTGATCTGTCTGCGTTTCAGACAACAGAATGAGCAGATTCTGGGGCCTTGAGACTCCTTCCAAAACTACTGACACCCTGCAATTACAAGTAGCTTCACCTGACCTTCTTGTTTCTGCCTTTCAAGTGTCACAATGTTAAAATCTAGGTGTACAAATGCTAATGTTAAATCAACAATGCAAATATGAAGACAGAATGAAAAATGAAGCCACAAACCCTCAAAATGACATAGCAAAAAATGAAAACCTCTTATTTATACAGCTGAATAAATGTAAATTGACATCGTAACAGTGCAAAATTATCACAGTGCCCTGCTTTGAAGAGCTTACAATCTAATTGAATGCAAGACACAAAACTAGTGGAACTTGATGTATAGTTGCAAGAGTAAAAACCAGGAGTTGCACACTTAGTACAGCAGCTGTGTATTTTTTTTTCCTTTAAAAGAACAGTCAGTATCAAGACTAACATAAATGTGAAAATTGGAGTGAGACAGAAAACTAACAAAAAGATGCCTGTTCAGGAATAAATAACTTCCAAACTCATACAAAAGAATCATTATGTTACATGAAAGAAAACAATTCAGTAACACAAATGGCTTTCTAGTGATGCAAAAAATTAAAATGGAATGAGATCAAATTACCTTTATTTATTAGCAAAATAGGCATTATGGTCTTACATTTTCTCACATCCATGTTGGAATTTTTAATTTAAGAACCTTTGCATTATACTAGAATCTCTGAGTCAATAAAAACCCCCAACATGTGCCTTCAGGCAACAACACAAAATAATTTTACATTTTGGACATTAAACAACTGGGTCTGTAGATTTGCAAAGCTTGGGTTGGGGTTGCTTGGTTGGGTTTTTTTGGTTAAAAGCACAGCTTAGCAGACATCCACCTGCAAGGCAGTGTTAACATAGTGCTCATCACCTAGAACTGAACTGGAAGGTGACTGGAATTTTTCCACGACAGCATAACGCGAGATATGCCCATACAGTCAGGCAAGGGAAGAGCATTTGAAATCAGAGAAGATTGGTTTCTGCTTGTGAAACTGTAAATTGTCCAGATTCCCACTTTCCAGGAAACTCTACATGATTCAATTCCCTGATAAATACTCTTTGAAGGAAGCACTAACCTCTTCAGCCCAAAAGTGAGGACAGACTTAAGGACAATTGCACTGACTTGCTCTGGCAAAGTGTTTACTGCCACCAAAAACTCTTCTGGACCACATCCAATAAAGAGCAAATGTTTTCTTCACATATTCTGTATGTTGATAACTACTGTCATCACCCATCAGGTCAGGGCAGCTTTGCTGGCTCTTTCTGCGATGAATATGGCAGGAGAAAACATGATCTTTATTTATATTTTTATAAAGCTGTTGTTTGGCACTGTGTTAATTTACAGTAAATACAAGAAGATACCACAGTGAAACAGACCTTAAATACTTGTAAGAAGCAGGAACCTGGTATGACCTGACCAAAATAAGCATATCTGAGCAAGGCAGATTTTCTCATTCTGCTGAAGCAGGGACTGCAAAATCATCTTTTATCACATTTGGCCACTAGTTACAAATTCAGCTTTTTCTCCATGGTTACCCTCTGACATCTAACTTGGCCATCTGGAACAAATTCAGAAGGAAAGAAGAGAGGATGAGAAGGAAAAAGATTATGCTTATAGTGCAAGACACCATTGCTTCTCCTGAATGCAATATGCACTTAACAGGAATGGAGGAGAGGATGCACAGCTGCCTCTTGTGCTTGTATCAACACTATGGTTGCTTCCAATTCCAGTGACTAAGAGTACAATAATTTATAACACTTTTTCCCCCACAAAAATAATGAATAGTGTTAATTTATAGCACTCACAGAACACACAGTGTCAGCTCTCATAAATATCTCAGATAAGGAGATGTTTTGCCACTAAAATTTATGAGAGAATGAGACATCATCAAACTGAGGTAAGTGAGTTATAGTGTGGTTACCCTGTGTTTTGTCTATGGGGAGAGAGAAAATGACAATTGTCCAGAAGGCAATGCTGATCTTAGGTGTGTTAAAATGCCCTTTGGAGGTGGATCTCTCTCTCGGCTGACCAAAGCAAGCCTCCAGGACAAAAAGCTGGGCACCCTGCTAGGTGAGGCAACTAATATGGGATGGATCCACATTAAACATCTGAGAAGTACCAGAATAACAACAGGGCTGAAAAAGAGTACAGATTTCACTATTCTCAGTCCAGAGCCCACTTAGCTTTGCAGTCTGCATGCATATAACAAAGGCTTGTTCTGTATAATGCCCGCTCCTATAGTCCTTTTGTGGGCAAATACTTCACTGTTTCTCACAGCAGAAATAATGTCTGGCTGGGAAAAGCTCGCTGCCATAAAAGCAGTGACATCTTTAAATCAAAGCTTTGTGGTGAAAATTGGCACAGTTTAGATAGTAATTTTCTGACACTTGTTTGTTTAACTCTTGGAAATCTAAAATTGTGCTTTCCACAGTCTGTAAACATAACTAAAATTTGCACTGCTCCCATTCAATTAGCTGTAAAAACTGAGAGGTCGTTGAACAAAACTTGGAGCGGAGGATGTGGCATTTTAGCCATGTACTTATTTGAGAATACTTACTCAGCAACTGAAAGGACAAAAATCTTGTAATACCAATTACCTATTACAAGTAAAAGAGAAAAAAAATTTCCAATACCAATTACCTCTTACAAGTAAAAGAGAAACAAAATTTCCAATATATGTAGGACTTGCTACTGTAAGATGTAAGGAGCCTGAAACCACATTCGAGATTTTTGAGCACAAAAAGTTATGATCCTAAATTTAAATTTTGTTAGCTAAAAAGAAGCTGCCAGTTTCAAAGAGAATTAGGGCATAAATGGGAGCTAGCTTTGTCTGGTCTTTTATGAACTTTGCTTTAAAAGTTCCTGCTGAGTTGTTTTTAGACCCGTTCCCTTCAACAGACCAGCCACAAAGTCAGCATTACCACTACAAAATCCAGCATTTCATAGAGCATATCTGTTAGATTCTTCTAAACGGCCCAGAAGTTGTCCACATGGGATCAGACAGACACATTTTAATTCTTGACATTGATGTGCTTAATAAAACACATCCTGGAAGGCATTTTTTAATATAAAAGGAATGATGCAAAAAGTTATTCCATGACAGAATCAGCACGTCTTTATGAACTGGCTACAAGGTGGGGTGAGTCAAGATGGTATTAACAGCAGCCCACAGGTTTCATCTGACTAAAGGTACAATCCCTCTCCCTTTGAGAGATGGAAAGTGGGATGAGGGTAGTACAAAACCCAACACCCATGCATCTCTGACTGCCTAGACACAGCTAGATGTGCAAGGAGGATGACAGGGTTAGTCTAGAAGCACATGTGCAGCCAGGCACCCAGATGTGGGGGTTCCTGCCATCTCTGTGAATCACAAGCAGGGCTCCAAAACTGGAATCTGGTCTCCATCACAGAGCAGCATGGATTTAATTAGTTCTTTCCATCACTGTGAAAGACATGAATGAATTACAGTAACATTTTTGCTATTCTGTTGATGAATCCAAAATATATGCAATTACAGATCTAAATATAGTCCCTTACAGTTAACAAAAATCAAGCTAAGTTACTCAGGAACGGAGGGAGGGAGGGAGGGAGGGAGAGCAGACATCTAAACCCACGCAAAAACATGACTTCACTTCTTCTGTATGGTAGTACTATTTTACTTTGAAGTAAAGCCTTCCTCAAGAAGTTCCATAATATTTCTATAAATAGGTCTATTCAGAAATATTCTAATTTGTGAAAGTAAAGTAAAAATTAAGCAAAAATAATGAATTTATTTTCTTTGCAAAATTGTTCATCTCATTCCATCTCTAAATGGCACTGTCCAACAAATCATTTTGCAACTACAGTCAGATGTCTGTCTTGTCTGGTTTAAAACTTTAAGTGTACTTCAAAATTAGAGATGAGGAAAAGCCACAGAGAAGAGCCCTTTGTTAAACTGTGCAGCAGTAGTGCACCAACCCATACAAAGCATCACCCCATACCTAAAGGATACTCCATAGTCCCTTTCCAGCCTTGCTTTTTGCTGAGACCACCAGCAAGCATGTCAACTCTGTGAACATTCCTGGGAATGTGGAGCCTCATTGCCCTCAACAGTGAAATGAGAAAAACAAAATCTTTTCACTCTAGCACATCAGGCAAGGGGAAATCAGGTACTGACACATGACCAGAACCAGAAGCAAGTCTTTTTTTTCCACATTCACAAGAAATTAAAGCTTCGTCTAAGTCATATGATTTTTATTATTAAGCAAACTACTTTTTTCCTAACTATACGGGCCTGGACTTCTAAAAGCAAGATGGCAGGCATCACACCAAGCAGCAAGGTAAAGTGTAAATTAGGTGCAAAGCTATGTGAAATTTGAAGACTGGCACTGGATGTGAGAGCTCTTTCAAAGGCAAATTCCCAAAATGCTTCAATTGTTCTTTACAAAGACCCAGAACCGGCCAGTGCCAAAGAAAGCAGTGCTTGGTAAAAAGTTCCACTGATAAATATCAGTATGTTTTAAAGCTTGTTTTCAGAGGTTTCTCTGTCTGGATATGATTTTAGGAGAATATTTTAATAAATACAAAATAGCAATGCAGAAAGAAGTGCTGACATGGAGAGGGATAATCCTGTCCTCAATGCTGATACTGAAATACATACTTCTGCACAGCCTACAAGAGAGTATCCCACTGAGATTTCTACAGATGCCCTGGAAGGAAAGGACAGTAGACATGAACTCCCAAATACATAAGACCAGAAAGGGAAAATAAGTTATCATCAGAAATACTAAACTACTTAAGACACAAACTGCTGTCAAAATCATAAAGCAAATAAATGGAGGCGGGGGGGGGCGGGAAAGGGGGAAAAAAAAAAAGGAAGAACCCCCTCAATCTCCCTAACATTCATAGGAGTAACAGGGATTACTTGAAAAAAACAGCAATCTTTTTAAAAATGGTAGAATGTTTTGAGTTGCCAGCATGCTTTTAATTACGTTTCGAAAGTTAAAGTCTATTGCATGAACTAGACAAATTAAGTCATTCAAAATCACAATGAAGTTGCTGATTCGCCAACATTTTTAATCCTGCACTTTACATGCTTAAATACATTCTTAACAATACCCTTTTAATAATCAAATACATTCACACTGGCAACTTCAGTACACTGGCTGATGTGACAGTTTAAAGTATTTCAAGGGGAATATTTGGGTCTCTTGACTTTATATTTTAACACTGCCAAAACACGCATCCTCGTAACACCAAAGAAGAAAGTCAAGCCTTGGTGTACACTAAGACTGACCCAAACTGTCTGGAAACAAACAGGAAATCCACAGATTTTTAAGGCCAGAAGGGACTGCTGTGATTGCCAATCTTACTTCTGCACAAAGGAGCCTGTAAGATTTCACCCCAAAAATCCTGCAGCAAGTATTCAGAAACTGAATTACAGCTGAACATCCGGCACAGAAGCATCCTTAGTGTAAATCACCTAAATCAGGATTAAAACTTAAATTATGGAAAGTCTCTGTTTTCCTTCTGTAAACAGGTAGGACACACAAGCCTCACCAGTACATCAGGGTGACACTTTTACAGCACAGGAGGATGAATTATTAAGAACGGAACTCCTCCATACACGTTTCCACCTTTACTACACATAATGGCAAGCAATTCCATGAATGACAATTCCATTCATTAAAATATTTCAGGCTTGAAATTTCATTTCTACACTGTCATGTTTTAAAATACAATCACGAAATCCCATTTATTGTTTTTTTCATGAAAATAATTCTAGCGATCTGCATGGTTTATCATTATTTACATAGTAAATGTTAACTCATAACTAGGGAAGGGTTATTCCTTTGGAAGAGAATCCAAAGCCATAGCGATTACATCCTCATTTCTGTTGGTAACGTTCACTTTTTGCCCCTTCCCCCACATTTTGTATCATCAGATCCAGGGATATATTAGATCCAGGGACATCTGGATAGATGAGCTGAATAAAAAAAGGTTCACATGGCCCTTAGTCTATTAGCATATTCAGAAACTTTAAATCGCTGTCCAATTTGCCAGAAACCAGAAATAACCTAAGGTCTGCAAGTGTTTCCAGAGTAAGAATTTGCCTTCATATACTTCTCAATTGCTGTTTAAATGCTGGAAGCCACATTTTCCAAAGCTGCAAACACAAACTTGAGGCGAGAAGAGGCCAAACCTAAGGCTGTTTGTCTTTTCTTAAATGCTGCCATACTACAGCCATAAAGGCAGTAGTTTTATATTGTACTAAAGCATGGAAATTCAAGCTAACTAAAATCACATTTGAAAAAAAAAACAAACCCATGTTCAAATCACCTTCAAAACACAGCTCTCATAACTTGTTTTTTAAATTAGCCTTGAAACTTTGTTATTTATTTATGCTGCTACCGATAGCTGATGTTTATCCGCCAAACGTGTCACGAATAGATAACAGATTAAACTATGGTTTTAAAATTTATTAGCGTTTGCAAGAGAGGCTTCTCACAAAATTAAACGTCAAGCTTTTCTCTTGGCATCTGTTCAAAATCTCAGATGGCTGATCTTTACAAAAAAACTATTTGAGGCCAAATTTGACATAAGTCTTAAAAAACAGCACAAAATTACTTTTAAAAATTATTATTGTAAGTGCACAGATATTTCTCCCGTTTTCAATGCAAAAGAAAAACAGTTTCCATTCCCCATTAAAGCATTTTTAATTTGAAATTGTTAATTACTAGAAATCAACAATCTAACACAGTGAAGATGCAATATGAGATATGAAGCTTCATAGCCCACCTTTCTTCTTGACTGGCATTCTTCTTCCTACTTCTGAATCTGGTTGCAAGCACTTATTTACACGTACTAACGAAGTACTACTGGAACACTCTGCAAGGTCAGGAACTGACTATCTATTGCAGAACACTTTTACAGTTCAGTTAGGAAATGCAGCTTCAATCTTCATTTCTATGAATACTTGCTGTTCCCTTGGATTGGGCTTCCGACGCTCTCCACAAATAAAAAAAAAGAGGGGGGAAAAAGAAGCTTTTTGATTCTTTTTTAAGAGATGCTTTCAATTTCTTTAAAATATATTTGACTCTATAAAAATACAAGAGCAAATGTTCCTTGGCAATATAAAACCTTATTATAACTCCTCTTCTGGCAGCAAAGTTTGAAAATTAAAAGATTTTATGCAATACAATTAAGGCACAGTCCATCTCTAGGCAGCTGTCTCAATACTCCACCTGGACATGCTCAAAAACATATTATTTGCAGGACAAAAATGCCCAAGTAATCCAAATAAGGAGAAAGACAAAAACAATCCAAAGTGCCTCTTTAAGTTCTTTCACTTCTTGAATTAATTTTGCTAGCTATGTATTAGGTGACTACACAGCAGACTGAAAAGATCCCTTTTTCCTCACCAGACAAGAGCCTTCAAATATCACCCTCTTACCCAACAGAAGTCACTGGGCAGACACTTTCATTTTTATTATCTGCAAGCCACCCAGCCTTACGGTCTTTAATGTCCCACTGATCCTCCCATGTATTAAAAGAGAGGATTGAAAACGAGGAAAGCAATCCCTTGACCTGGAATTATTAAAGTGACAGTGCTGCTCACTGGGCACTTGGGAAAAGCAGATTGCTTTATACTGGAGTCATTTACTTCATGCCATTCCTTCCCTTGCACAGCAGCAGCCACCTCGTGAAAGAGGAATAAGGAGAGTTAGGAGAAGAGCTTCACAAAAGGTTCATTTTCAGAGATAATGAAGTATTAATGAAATAAAAAGCAAGCCATGACATCAGTCCGGAGTTTCCCACTCAGAAGCGCAGCTCGTTGGCTTCAATATCAGCCTCTCTCTCTCCCCCTTTTTCTAGAAAAACAAAAAGAGAAACAGAAACGGGATAGATTTTCTTCATCTACCTCGTTAAGGAAAAGTCTGAGAAAAGCGGACAAGCTCCGAACGCTTCCCTTCCCCGCGTGAACGAGGAGC